>CM064484.1:29057092-29115482 GCA_032716605.1 Paralithodes platypus | reverse complement strand
ACTGTTGGTTATGGTTTGCTATTTATTATTTAGGACCTGGGATAGATAATACTGTTGGTTATGGTTTGCTATTTATTATTTAGGACCTGGGATAGATAATACTGTTGGTTATGGTTTGCTATTTATTATTTAGGACCTGGGATAGATAATACTGTTGGTGAAGTCAGGTGACATGTCCCACCACACAGGTTGCGGGAGATGGCACCCACGGTACTTGAAGGTCTCCTTGGTGTGGTAGTCGATGGTCACATGGCAACACTCTCCTCAGGAACGAAAGTGGCGTTGAAAACCTGACAGGGCTGGCAGTTGGTGACGGTGTTCAAGGTGTTGAATTTGCCGATCTCTTTAATCCTTTCAGGTCCAGGAGTTGCCGTTTAGTATTCATAAATAGAATGATGTTAATCTCACAATTACCTCTCCAAAATTAGTTTTCTACCCACAACTCGCTCAAAGACAACTGAAGAGGTTGAAGTAATTAAACTAAAGGTTTCTAAACACCCCTGATGGTCACATAGGATTAAAGTATCCCTGTAAGGACGCAATCGCGTCCTGCAGTGCGCGAAAGGGCTAACAGCCCGCCACTATCGTAGTTGATCTCGCTGGCTGTGTGGTCTAGAGATGTTGTGGTTCCTCTTGTCGCAGTGGTGATGCCAGCTATATGCCAAACAGTGCTGACAAAATGCCAATCATGGTGTTGTTATAGCAGGAGTGCTAGCCTAATGCTGAACAGTACCGGCTAGATGCCAAGCGGTGTTGGTATTAGGTCTTAGAGTGCTGACTATGTATCAAACTGTGCTAGCAATGTGCTGAGCTGCCGGGGTCCCTATTTGCCCGGTGTTCTTATAGAGTTTTTGGCACTTGTGGTACCTGCTCTGCATGATTCAGTTTGTGTTGGAACTCGGTAATATTGCCTTTTTGGCGGATTGTTGAGAGGAAGAACGGTGTGTGTGTGTGTGTGTGTGTGTGTGTGTGTGTGTGTGTGTGTGTGTGTGTGTGTGTGTGTGTGTGTGTGTGTGTTTGTTTGATGTGTTGTGTTGTGTGTGTGTGTGTGTGTGTGTGTGTGTGTGTGTGTGTGTGTGCGCGCGCGCGCGCGTGTTCCCAAGCTCTTCAATTTATCTCCCAATCTAAGCCACCAATCCCTCCCCTTGACCCTGACACAAAACGAAGTTAAATCATTGGTAATAATATTGGATAATCTAGCCTTTGATTATATTCCGTATCTATTAGTATTTTTGTCTTTGCTCTTAGCCTTGAGAGAGAGAGAGAGAGAGAGAGAGAGAGAGAGAGAGTTGAAGAGTGAGCGAGCAAGCAAACTATCTAGAAAGTTATACAGAAAACTCTATTTCGAAGTGAACTATCTTTCAAATACCTCGCTCTATAACCTAGATCACAAGGCAAAATGCAAAGCTCATGAAACTGAATGTAGTGCTTGCAGTACAAACCTGGCTGTCAAAGAACAGGTTGCCATGGTAACCCCTTGAGGACCATGACGCGTGTTGACGGTGTATTCTGGTTATTACTACATGATCGTATTAAGGGGGTATATGCCCGTTTATTGGTTTCTTTACTTATATTTGTATTATCCTATTTTCTTCCTAGACCTCCCTCAAGCTTAATAAAAGACCTCCAAGACCCCCCATCAAGATAAATTTGTATATTTTTCGATAGAAAAATTTACCGGCCAATGGCCGGTTACTACTATGTTACAGCCTCGCTATCGCTCCCCAGGAAAACAAATTGACACCTACATTGTGCGAAAGGTCTTAATATTGACAACGAAATGGGGCGAAAGGTCTTAAAATCTCCAAACTATTGGAATGAATGTCTTAAAATCTGAAAACTAATAGGGCTAAACATGAAGGAGAAGGGGGGGGGGGGGGGGGGGCAGAACACTCCACTATCTCCCTTTAAGTCAACGAGGGACCTGCGTGAGTCGAAGGGTTAATTGAGATCGACTTTACCCCTCATATTGCTAGAGGTCTTTTGTAAGCTGCATAAAATCGTGTAATAATAGCCAGAAGAAGGGTTAACACTCTTTGGTCCGAGGGGAGTCTTCTTAGAACTCCCTTGTTTCGCTCCAGTAGTTTGGAGATTTTAAGATGTCTCACCCCATTTGTTTGGTGAAAATAAGGCACTTCAGCCCATTCAGGTGTTGATTTCGTTATGGGTGAGCGATAGAAAAAAATCGGTCTTCGGCTGGGACATATGGGGGTAGTGCTTGTTTTTTGGTTTATATATATATTAATATATTTTTGAATGTCCTCGCCATACATCCATCAAGCTTAAACAAAAGCACCCCCTAGACCCCCTTTCTAGATAAATTTGTACGTTTTTCGGTAGAATAATGTCCTGGCCGAAGGCCGCTTCCTTCTAAAATTTCAGGCTCGCTATCGCTCGCCAGAAGTAAATCGAGACCTAAATGGCACGAAAGGTCTTAATATTATTTTTAACATCATGCTTAACACCAATAACCCCAAAATTACATTAATGAAAGCCCAGGATTCGAACCTAGGATATTTCATACAGAACTTACATGCTCTAACCATTACACCATCAAAGCAGTTGACAAGGAAATGAGGCGAAAGGTTTAAACATCGCCAAACTAACGGAACAAACGTCTTATTATATCAAAACTAATATGCTAAACATGAGGGAGAAGGGGGTCCAGAAAAAGCGACTACCTCCCCCTTAATTGTAACCCACATGGTACACACAAACATCGTTTTTCGGTTCATCTATTCGTATAAGAAGGTTGTTTATGTGAAGCATTTTGGTACTGTTAAGGGTTCATTGTTTACAGTGTTGGTAGTTCCTTTGTCTCTCTCTGTCTCTTTTTCTCTCTCTCTCTCTCTCTCTCTCTCTCTCTCTCTCTCTCTTTCTTTCTTTCTTTCTTTCTTTCTTTCTTCCTCTCTCTCTCTCGCTCTCTCTCTTTCTCCTTCCTCTCCTTTCCTCCCCTTTCTTTCTTTTTATTTCTTTCTTTCTTTCCGTTTCTTCTCTCTCTTCTCTCTCTCTCTTCTCCTTTTTCTCTCTTTCTTTCTCTTCCTCTTTCTTTCTCTCTCTCTTTCTTTCTCCCCCTCAATCTTTGGTTTTTTTCTCTTTTTCTCTCTCCTCCTCTCTCTCCCTCTCTCTCTCTCTCCTCCTCTTCTCTTTCTTTCTCCTCTCTCTCTTCTTCTTTCTCCTCTCTCTCTCTCTCCTCTTTCTTTCTCTCTCTCTCTCTCTCTCTTCTCTCGCTTTCTCTCTCCAAAAAATCTCTCTCTCTCTCTCTTTCTTTCTTTCTTTCTTTCTCTCTTTCTCTCTTTCTCTCTCTCTCTCTCTCTCTCTCTCACTTAGGGATAAGATCACAGACAAAAATACTAGACTCGTTGTTTTAAAAATTCGGCTTTAAATTTTGAAAACGCAAATTGTATTCATGGAAAAATGCAGAGAATTCATATATTAGTGAGCGAACATCACAGGTTTATGCACTGGAAAAGCTAAAGGATAGGATAAGTTTAAAATTTGTTGTAAAAAGAGAAAAGAAAATACACAAAAAACTTAAATCACATTGAAATTACTAAGACAAATTTAAATAATTAATACGGTACTCTTCTTTGGCGAAATATTTGAATTATAAAAACTATACAATATATTTATATTAATGAAACTGATAGTAACTGGAATAATAATAGTAATTACAAAAATAATTATAATAATAATAATAATAATAATAATATTAATAAGGTTAATGTTATGCCCTATTCAACCTCAAAAGCAGCCTCAACACATCTCATAACCATCACCACAACACCTGCAACCCAGAGAATGCCATAGCTGCTGACGTCACAAGCCCCACCCCCAGCCACTACGGCGCTCGTTCCGCTCTTCAAGTACTTTGGGAATCCTCTACCACCCTTACCTGTCATCCTGCCATTCATTTCGCCCCTACCTGAGTCGCTAAAGTGAAAAGGGTAAAAGGAAGGTCTCAGGTAAAGGAAAAAGGAGACCTTCCTGCCCGCAACACCAAAGCACCCACGTGTAGCGGAAATGGGAGATATATCTCACCTGGACCAACCATTGTCAGGCCACCTACACCAAGGAAAGCTCACTTATCTTACGTACCTCGAGAAGGGTCGACTGAGTACCTTGTCATCAATTTCCAGGTGTCTGAGTACCACAGCACCATCTCTGAGCACCTCGGCAAAAGATCAGACATTCTGTTGGCAGTTGTCCCTTGCCATAAGGACCTGACTATGGGGGAGGGTGTGCATAAATACTCTACCAAACTGCCTCGCCCTGCGAAATCGCCAACGACACACAAGAAGACTAACTGCAAGAAGACAAAAGCCCATGCACCCACAATAGGTGAGAAACAGATATTCAACAACTAGCGTTCCACCACCATCCCCGAGAAGTCATCAGTCCCAGCTTTCCCCATACCTGTGAACCCCGGGAAGAATATCAGTTGTTGTGCAAAGTACTAAGTCTCGTCGTCCTTGGCTTTCAGGGACCCTTCTTCATTCACGTAACTTCATACAGTCCACACACTATCCCCTTGCTACCCTAGACTGAATATATTTATATTCGAGCTCACATAAACATCTCCGTTTATGTGAACGAAGATTATGTATATATATTTGATTAACGTAGAAGCCTCCAAAACAACATGCTACATACATTCCAAACTTAATTAGTTTCCCTCCCATTCCCCAAACCATATTGTCTTATTGTATTTCACATGTTCTATGGTTCTATTGTACCTGTGGAAATATCACATTTTCGAAGGTTCTCATAATGTTTTTTTGGCCGTTAATTTTTACTTGGGGGATTGTGCCGAGTAGAAAAGTGCAAAAAAGAACGAAAATATATATTTGGTATACTGAGAAACAAGCATTATTCGAGTTTGCCTAAACATCAGTTTTGCGCAGCGCCTCCATCGGAGTTCCAATGAATCGCTTCTGCTGCGGTTTTCTGCCTGCTTTCGTGTAGATTATAGCATTAGACTACTCTAGTCAAACCTTTTCAGCTTAAGAAGGTATAAGGTCGATTAGGCTCCGCATACGCATTTTGTTACCTACTATGCTGCACAATTGGCGAAAATGCCAAACTTGTAAACCCTGCCCTAGGTGCAAATGTGCTTAGTATTAAAACAAAAAATTTGCTACTGACCTAAGCTCAGCCTGAGCAATTTTAGGGTGTATGCAACTCAATTTCGTCGGTCGTGATTTGACCCCTCAAAATGTCCACAGGAAATACCGCATTTTCGAAGGTTCTCGAACAAATATTTTGGCCGTTAATTTTTACTTGGGGGATAGTGCCGAGTAGAAAAGTGCAAAAAAGAACGAAAATATATATTTGGTATACTGAAAAACAAGCATTATCCAAGTTAGCGTAAACGTCAGTTTTGCGCAGCGCCTCCATCGGAGTTCCAATGAATCGCTTCTGCTGCGGTTTTCTGCCTGCTTTTGTGTAGATTATAGCATTAGAATACTCTAGTCAACCCTTTTCAGCTTGAGAAGGACATCTACCTAGATATTTGAGGAGGTATAAGGTCGATTAGGCTTCGCATACGCATTTTGTTAGCTAATGTACTGCACAATTGTCGAAAATGCCAAACTTGTAAGCCCTGCCCTGGGTGCAAATGTGCTTAGAATTAAAAAATATTTTTGCTACTGACCTACGCTCAGCCTGAGCAATCCTAGGGTGTATGCAACTCAACTTCGTCGGTCGGGATTTGACCGGTCAAAATTTCCACAGATCCGTATCTGTGGAAATATCGCATTTATGAAGGTTCTCGAAAAATTATTTTGGCCGTTAATTTTTACTTGGGGGATAGTGCCAAGTAGAAAAGTGCAAAAAAGAACCTCTTCTGGCGTTCCTCCCGGTGTACCTTCTCCAAGTAAGAAGGGCAGCTGTGCTGGGAGGATGCCCTGGTGGGGCTGGGGTAGCCCCTCTGGATTTCCTTCTTGTGGTGGTGATGCGGCTTGGAGGAAGAAGCTTGCGTGGAAGAATAGGACTTATACAAGTTTCGGCTTGCCTTGCCTTCCTTTCCACTTTTCTTTCTCCTGTCATCACTCAAGTTGTTGATGGTGATGATGAGATCTTTGCCGGGTGTTGGAGGGAGTGCGGGCGTGGTTGAGGCGACTCGGGCGTATCTTGGTGGTGTGGTGGTTAGGGCTTCCTTTCTCAGGGGTGTGGTGGTAATATCGTGGTAGTGGCGTGGTGTTTTTTTTTTTCCTTTATATTTGAAATGGTCTACTGGTTGAAATGGTCTACTGGTTGAGTTGTCCAAGACTTTGTTAAAAGACTTGTTTGTGCCTGTGTAAGTTCCCATGTAAAATAGTATGTGTGTGTATAAATGTTTGATAATCTTAGGTGTGGCAAAGGTATACAGTACGGTACTCTGTTTCATTTCAGCTGACGGTAAATTGAATCCTTTGTAACAACTAATTTATCGACTACTAACGGAAAAATAGGAAACTACTAGGTCTCTGCTTCATATTAGTGTCAAGTTTTCATAATTAACAACAAATTTCACTACATAACTTGCATACTAGCGAAGTAATCAGGCTGAAGACATTGCATTTTACCGTCAGCTGGAAAAATAACAGAGTATAGCTATATACTGTATGTTGTATCAGATAATTATATAGGTGTAGATATTATTATTCTCTCTCTCTCTCTCTCTCTCTCTCTCTCTGTTTGTATATGTGTTAATGTGTGCATAGAAAAATGCGCAAGTGTATCTGCATTTGTGTACGTTTATTCTGTATGCCCGCTCATGTACAGTTTGCCGCACATATTCTATTGTTGGGGTCGTGATTTGGCAGCTCTGCACCCACTTCCCCAACCTCCCTCCCTCGCTCCACCTCTTTCCCTTCCACTATTGGTAGGAGGTGGGATGAGGGAGGAGGGTTGGGGAGGTAGGGTAAGCGCTGCCAAGTTACGATTTGCTGGGATGGTTGAGAAATGGAATATGTGCGGCAAACTGTACCTGTGCGTGTGTGTTTGTGAGTGTGAGTGATATATCCCCCTGTGTGTACGAGTATGTGAGAGAGAGAGAGAGAGAGTATATCAGTATATATTTCCCCAGCTTCTCCTAAACTCCCAACTTGCAACATATCTGGACATTTCCTGAACGAACACTTCATTCTCGCCCAGCGTTTAACTGTTCCAGGCGGAAAGCTACTCTATTACACCTGTCCAGAAGGCTACGTGTTTGCTATAGTCGGTTTGTATCTGGCTGGCTGTCTGTCTGCTTCTGTCTCTCTCTCTCTCTCTCTCTCTCTCTCTCTCTCTCTCTCTCTCTCTCTCTCTCTCTCTCTCTCTCTCTCTCTCTCTCTCTCTCTCTCTCTCTCTCTCTCTCTCACTGTTTGTCTGTCTTATCTCTCACCGTCTTTCTTTACTTGCCTAATTTTTTACCTTTTTTTTCTTTCTTCTTCATTCTGTCAGCTGTATATCTTTACTTACCTGATATTTGTCTAATTTTGTTTGTCTGTTTGTCTATCTCTTTGGCTGTGTCTGTCTGTCTGTCTGTTATGCTGTTTGATCCTACCTGTCTTTCCATCTGTGACTGTCTGATTTCATACTGTACCTGTCTTTCTGGACATGTGTATGTCTGCACTTTTTTTTTTTTAGTTTGCTCTCTAGACCCCTATCAAGCTAAAAAAAAAAAAAAAAAAAACGCACACACACACCAAGCCCGAGGCTCGAGACCCGATTGTAAATTTTTCGGTAGAAAAATATTACAGCCAAAGGCCGGTTCCTCCTAAATTATAAAGGCTCACTATCGCTCGCTAGGAAAACATCGACACCTAAGTGGTACGAAAGATCTTAATATTTGCCAAAAAATGAGGCGAAAGATCTTAAAATCGGCAAACTAATGGGGATCATAAAACATCTCAACACTAATTTGGCTAAACATGAGGGAGATCTCAAGACCTTTCGATCCATTCCTGTGTCAATAATAATATATACCTTTCGTGCTATTTAGTTGTCGAATTCTTCCTGGCGAACGATAGCGAGTCTGTAATTAAGCAGGAATCGGCCTTTGGGCGGGTAATTTTTCTACCGAAAAAATGTACACATTTATCTCAAAGAGGGGTCTTTGGGATTTTTTTTTTTTTTGTTTAACTTGATGGGGGTTTAGGGAGCAAACTAAACACCTCCCTTAACCCCTTCTGTCTCTGTCCTTGCCTCACTTTTGTTTATTTGTTTACGTTGTTTTATCTATTTGTCTGTGTGTCTGTTTGTTTCCTTGTTTACCTATCTATCAATCACTGTCTGTGTTTCCTTGTTTACCTATCACTATCTATTACTGTCTGTCTGTCTGTCTTTCTTTGTTTACCTGTCTGTCTGTCTGTTTCCTTGTTTACCTATCTGTCTGTCTGTCTGTCTGTCTGTCTGTTTCCTTGTTTACCTATCTGTCTGTTTTCTCATTTACCTATCACTGTCTATTACTGTTTGTCTGTATGTCTTTATTTACATATCTCAATCACTATGTCTGTTTGTCTGTGTTTCCTTGTTTACCTATCTGTCTATCACTGTCTGTTTGTCTGTCTGTCTGTCTGTCTGATTCCTTGTTGACCCATCTCTTTCTATCACTGTCTGTCTGTCTGCCTGCCTGTCTGTGTCTGTCTGTCTGTCTGTCTGTCTGTTTCCTCGTTTACCAGTACCTATCATTTATCTATCACTGTCTGTCTGTTTCATCGTTGACCTATCTTATCTATAACTGTCTGTCTGTCTGTCTACGTACTTTCCTCTCTGGCCATGTGTCTGTGTCTGTCTGTACCTGAACCACCACATAATTCTCAGCCAACGCTTAATAGCTTCAGGCGGTAGTATATTACGCCTGTCACGGAGGTTACGCTTTTAATTCCCTTCTGTCTGTCTGTTTGTCTGTCTCTGTCTGTACCAACCTGCCTCTCTGTCTGTCTGTCTCTGCCTGTCTATCTGTACATACCAACCTGCCTCTTTGTATGTCTGTCTGTCTGTACCAACCTCTCTCTCTGTCTGTCTGTATGTATGTATGTACTAACCTGTCTCTCTGTCTGTCTGTATGTATGTACCAACCTGCCTCTTTGTCTGTCTGTACCAAACCCTGCCTCTCTGTCTAAAAAAGAAATATCCGCCTTGGCTGGGATAGAAACCAGATCAAGAATGCCTGTACGTGTCTGCCTGGTCGTCTGTTTGTGTATATACGTATTCGATTGCCTGTATGTCTGTACTGTATGTATGCCTATCTGTCTGCCAGTTTGTCTGTCTGCCTGTACGTACCTACTTCCCGGAGTGTTCTATAGTTATATCAGAAAGAAAAAAGTAGTTACTTCAACTGTTGGACCGTTAGTCGATGAAAATGGAGAATACACCAAAGACGAAGTACAAATGAGTAATGCCCTGAATACCTTTTTTGCATCAGTTTTTACAACAGAAGACCTCAGTGATATCCCTACACCATCGCCGATTCAGATTGATAATTCAGATGTTTTAAGCAATATCACCGTTACAGAGAGAGAAGTATTGAATTGTTTAGATAAACTCAAGGTAAATAAAACGCCTGGACCTGATACAATCTCGCCTAGAGTTCTAAAGGAAGCTAAGGATGAGCTCTCCAAACCACTGACATTACTATTCAATAAATCCTTGCAGTCTGGAACTATGCCTGATCAGTGGAAGCTAGCCAACGTAACACCGATATTCAAAAAAGACAGCAAATCCCTACCCAGTAACTATCGTCCAATTAGCTTAACCTCAGTTGTATGTCAAATGCTAGAAACGGTCATACGAGACAGACTCGTAAATCACTTAGAGGAAAATAACATACTTAAAGATACTCAACACGGCTTTCGTAAAAAACGTTCCTGTTTAACAAACCTCTTAGACTTCTTCCACGATATCCTCAACCTCTACGATGAGAGTAAAGCTGTAGATATTATATACCTTGATTTTCAAAAGGCCTTTGACAAAGTTCCCCACAAACGTTTACTGCTAAAACTAAAAGCGCATGGAATACAAGACGGTGTGTTGAAATGGATAGAAAATTGGCTCAGCGACAGAAAGCAAAGAGTAGTCATAAACGGTAAGGCATCTAAATGGACCAATGTAAGTAGCGGGGTACCCCAGGGATCGGTACTAGGACCAATTCTCTTTCTAATTTTACATCAACGACATAGATGAGGGTCTCACCTGCACAATCTCAAAATTTGCTGACGATACAAAAATTGCAAATAGCGTACTCTCAAAAGAACAAGTTGACGATATGCAACACAATCTAGATAAATTGTCATGTTGGGCCCAAATTTGGCAAATGAGTTTCAATGCGGATAAATGTAAAGTACTACATATCGGATACCTAAATGAGAAAGCAAACTATTCGATGAATGGCACTCAGCTTAAGAATGTAAACAGAGAAACCGATCTGGGAGTAACAATATCGAGTAACCTAAAACCGAGTCAACAATGTTCAGAAGTTGTTAAGAAGGCAAACAAAATAATTGGCTTTATAGGCAGGTCATTTGAGCATAAATCCAAAGACGTTATCCTAACCCTTTACAATTCCTTAGTCCGCCCTCTTCTGGAATACTGCGTTCAATCCTGGTGCCCTTATTACCAAAAAGATATAAACAAGCTAGAACGAGTTCAACGTAGAGTTACCAAAATGATACCTAGCCTAAAGAACAAACCATACGAAGAGCGTCTTAGAGAATTAAATATATTTCCTTTAACCCAGCGCAGATTAAGAGGTGACTTAATTCAAGTGTTCAAAATCATCAAAGGCATCGACAATATGAACTGTAGTAAGTACTTCACTATCGACCAATCGAATTACACGCGGGGAAACGGTTGCAAAATTATTGGTAAATCTTTTAACTCACAAGAATCTAAGAATTTCTTCTTCAATCGAGTTGTCAACTTGTGGAATGGGCTTCCCCGAAACGTTATAGACTGCATCACCGTTGATTCATTTAATCTCCGCGTAGACAAATATCTCGCATTAAACCCGCGACTGACTGCGTTTGTAAATGAATAACTTTATTTTATCCCCCCCCTCAGTTACTAACCCATCTGTCCCCTACTAACTTCCTAATCCTGCCACGGACATTAGTTCCAGGGCAGTAATTCCCTTTCCAATGTTTCCTTACCCACTCTAAACCACTGTTTGGACACTTGATCCTCAGTGTTTTGGAGGACAAGCAACCTAGAAGGGTCACTAGATCTGTTGTTGCTTGATTTCCTTTGTACCTTTGTACTTTGAGTGTCAGTCTGTTTTATGTCTGTCGGGTTAGTAAACAGTATTGCTGGTTGCTTTGTTGACTATAGTCCGTTCATTCTAGTCTGGGCAGAAATCGTAACCCCTAACCTCTCATAACTCAAAAAGGACTAGAGTAATCGAGCTAATATTTCTCCCAAATAGGAGGACTTGGCTAGGGAATATGTGTAAAAATTGACGGCTCGTTTGCTCTAGCCCTTTTTGAGTTACAAAGGTTAGAGGTTATGATTTCTGCCCAACCTAGAATGAACGGACTATATAGTAAGTTTGTGTTCCCGAATATATTTATATGCATATATTTTAATACACTCGGGACTTTATTAACTCATTTCCTTTCACTCTTGAGCTAATATGATTTTCTTTTTATTCCAGGTAACGTAATGAGGTTGCAGCAATAGTTCACTTTGCCGCCGTACTCATCTCCGCTGCCTACTTTGCTTAAGGGGGGGATGGGCCGGTTTTTTGGACCACTTTCTCCCTCATGTTTAGCCCCATTAGTTTTCAGATGTTGAGATGTTTGCCCCATTAGTTAGTTTTTTAAGACCTTTCGCCCCATTTCTTCGTCAATATTTAGACCTTTCGTGCTATTTAGGTGTCGATTTTTTCCCTGGTGAACGATAGTGAGCCTGTAATGTTGGAAGAACCGGCCTTCGGCCGGGAAATTTTTCTACCGAAAAATGTACAAATTAATCTAGAAGGGGGATCTAATGGATTTTTTATTTTTTTTATTTGATGGAGGTCTAGGGAGGAATCTAGAAAAATAACGAATACATGCCAAAATCGCCCAAAAAGTGAACCATCCCCCCTTAAGAGCCTCAGGTGAGTCTAGAACCATAATTACCACATAAGATGTGACAAAAATGATCCATAATATTAGAAATCTTCCGTATGAAGAAAGGTTGAAGAAATTAGGTTTAGATAGAGAGACGCAGAGCTAGAGGGGATATGATAGAGGTGTTCAAGTGGGTTAGTGGGATTAACAAAGGGGACATGACAAATGTACTAAAGCTCAGTGATAGCGAGAACTCGTACCAATGGTTTCAAATGTACTAAAGCTCAGTGATAGCGAGAACTCGTACCAATGGTTTCAAATGTACTAAAGCTCAGTGATAGCGAGAACTCGTACCAATGGTTTCAAATGTACTAAAGCTCATTGATAGCGAGAACTCGTACCAATGGTTTCAAATTAGATAAATTTCGTTTCAGAAAAGATATAGGCAAATATTGGTTTGGTAACAGAGTTGTAGATGGGTGGAATGGACTACCAAGTGCTATAGTGGGATAAAAAACGGTAGGGAGCTTTAAGATAAAATTGGATAAGCATATGGACGAGGAGGGTTGGGTGTGAAGGGGGATCAGCCGGGTTGGGCCAATCAGCGCTCTGCAGGCCCCCGTAATCCTGCGTTAATCTCTAACCGTTTTGGTAAGATGATCCTCAGGGTGTTAGAGTGTTGAGCCTATAATTGGCCTTTGTAATTGGGGTTGTGTGGGACAGGGATCTGCCTTGCTTGGGCCAATCGGCTTTCTGCAGACTCCCATTTTCTTATGTTCTTATGTTATGTAAGATAAACAATTTGACCGTCTGCATTGATTCGTAACTGTACACATTCCATCTTAACCCTTTGAAGATTATGACGCCTTTTGACAGTTTATTCTGCTTAGACGACTTTATACAGCTTAGGAAGGATCTGTGGGAATTTCAAGGATAAAGACTATCTCAATTAACCCTCGGATTTCCATATACCCATCCTAACCTGAATAAAATCGTCTAATAATTGCCAGAAAACAGAAGAGAAATGCGTATTCTGGCTACGATTTTATTCAGCATTGAAAGGGCGCTTAATAATTAAATGACTTACAAACTATCTCAATGAATCCCCAAACTCTCACCACAGATCCTTTCTAAACCGAGTAAATTATATGATGTTAGTCAAAATAAGGTGAAGAAAGGAGCCATAGACTTCTGGAACGGTTAGCGATCTGTTCCAGAAATCAAGTTAACTTTTTCAACATTCGTTTTTCCTTAATTTGATTATGGCTATTAGAACAGATTGTATTCAACTAGGAAAACATTGTGGGGGATCGAAGGTTAATTGAAATAGTATTTGCCTCTTGGATACCTGGAGATCCTGAATAAAATAGTTTAATGCAAACCAGAATATACTGCAAACACGCGTCATAATCTTCAAGGGGTTAAAACAAAGCTTATTGTTGACAATTATTTATGCTTTCATTTCATCTGGCATTAAATTGAATCCCTCAGCAGCTAATTTTTCAATACTAGATGGAAACATATGAAACTACTATGTCTCTACATCATATTAAGACCAAGTTTAAATAATTAGCACCATATTTCACTACAAAATCTTCAAAATAACAGGACAATTTTGATGGGAACTTTGCAATTTACCGCCGTCAGTTGAAAAGAAACAGTATAGATATCTTGAAAAGTTTACAGAAGGTAAAATATTTGTTTCACGATATTGTTTATCTGTAGGTTTATAGTGGTTCAGAGTTGTATCAGGTCAGCTATACCAGGTCAGAGTTATGTCTCGGAGTTATACCAGGTCAGTGCTATACCAGGTCAGAGTTATACCAGGTCAGAGTTATACCAGGTCAGAGTTATACCAGTTAGACTTATGCCAGGTCAGAGTTATAGCAGGTCAGAGTTATGCCAGGTCAGACTTATACCAGGTCAGAGTTATACCAGGTCAGAGTTATACCAGGTCAGACTTATACCAGGTCAGAGTTATACCAGGTCAGAGTTCTACCAGGTCAGAGTTATACCAGGTCAGAGTTATACCAGTGTGCATAAACCTTGAACCGTCCTGGTGGTGTAATGGTTAAGGTGGCAAAAATCTGTGTGTGATAACCCAGGTTCGAATCCCGGCGGATCATATATACTTTAATTAATTTCATTGGGTGTGTTTGGTGTTGTGGTGAAATTAATAAAATATAGATTATACCAGGTCAGAGTTATACCAGGTCAGAGTTATACCAGGTCAGAGTTATACCAGGTCAGCTATACCAGGTCAGAGTTATACCAGGTCAGCTATACCAGGTCAGAGTTATACCAGGTCAGAGTTATACCAGGTCAGAGTTATACCAGGTCAGAGTTATACCAGGTCAGAGTTATGCCAGGTCAGAGTTATACCAGGTGAGAGTAATTATACCAGGTAAGAGTTATACCAGGTCAGAGTTATGCCAGGTCAGCTATACCAGGTCAGAGTTATACCAGGTCAGCTATACCAGGTCAAAGTTATGCCAGGTTGGAGTTATACCTGGTCAGAGTTATGTCAGGTCAAAGTTACCAGGTCAAAGTTATACCAGGTCAGAGTTATGCCAGGTCGGAGTTATACCAGGTCAGAGTTATACCAGGTCAGAGTTATACCAGGTCAGAGTTATAACAGGTCAGAGTTATACCAGGTCAGAGTTATACCAGGTCAGAGTTATACCAGGTCGGAGTTATACCAGGTCAAAGTTAAAGTTACACCAGGTCAGAGTCATATCAGGTCAGAGTAAAAGTTATACCAGGTCAGAGTTAAAGTTATACCAGGTCAGAGTTAAAGTTATACCAGGTCAGAGTTAGACCAGGTCAGAGTTATACCAGGTTAGAGTTATGCCAGGTTAGAGTTACTAAAAAATGGCTAGATGAAATGGGGTGTACATTTCCACACCTACTCCCTGGCTGACTCTTCCCAAATGGTAGAAACATTAGTTCGATTACTCTTGTCGTTTGTGAGTTCTAGAGGATAGTGGTAAAGAGTTTTGGTCTACGTATTTGGATCAGGGTATAGCAGTAAATAGGACCGGGAGTTAGCGACCATTTGTGACGTCCCATCTGGGGTGAAAAGTGTTCCGAGCGCTAGTGAATTCCTCGGGAAGAATCTATGCCTATTTTTTTTTTTACCTTCATTGTTCAGGGTGTCAAACCGGGGTAATTTTGTTTTAAAATTGGAAGGAATATGAGAAAGACTATAGGAAGATGTACAGTGGGCCACATAAGTTCTGTTCCTCCCTGTGATTTTATACATGGAAATATAATGCGCACGACGAGGAACGGAACTTATGTGGCCCACTGTACATGAAGTTGCATTGTTTAGCCATTTTATCGCATATCACAAATAAGTACTATACAATTACATAGTTGTATCACGTCATAGAAGTGTCGATTTTTGCCCTCTCCAAAATTCACAGTGTTGATTTTGCCTGTACCTGTATGTCATGAGAGTTGTGTTGTGGTGTTGTGTTGTGTTAGGTCAAAGTTGGTATATGATGGTACTGTGTGTGGTGTTGATGGGTGTTGTGGAACGTGTTGTGGTGTGTATATAGCAATGCACGGATTTGGACACTTTATTTGGGTGAAGGGGTATATACAGTATGTCCATGAGTTTATTTGTATCTGTCCATCTAGCTACATGTGAGGGGTGGTCCTATTCAGAGTGAGGTTTGGCATCCTGTACTCAACCATAGCTGTATGTGGCTGTCTCTTTTACTGTCCTACTACTCCTTCTGGGGGCAGGGGGCTAGGAATCCTCTTCCCCTTGTAAATTTCACCTATTCGACGAGACAGAGAAAGGGACGAGGGAACGCGAAAGTGGTCCCAGACCCTAAAAATTGAAACTTTAAATGGTGTTTGTGTTCTCGCTCTGTCTCGAGTCCTCTACCCCCAGCTATGGGGTATGTGCCTAAGTATACATATACAGTACATACCATCTAACTACATATATATATATATATATATATATATATATATATATATATATATATATATATATATATATATATATATATATATATATATATATATATACCGGTATATATATATATATATATATATATAAACAAATTCCCTTAGACTCCGTATGTAAAATATCTTTACTGGGCAGTTTCTTCTATTGGCAGTGCCACTTTTGATCTCCTCTTTAGACACTTTCACCAACATTTTCCATTTGGCCAAACTTCACATGAGTTTATATTTTGGTCTCTTGGTCTATTGCATTTTGCATTTCTTCGTTCCGCTTTTCGAGTTTTCTTTTCAGACGTTTTGCTGTTGGTTCATAATATTTTTCATACGTGGAAGTATGAAAGCACACACACACGCACACACACTATCTATCTACAGTATATACGGTATTTTATCCATTCATCTCTGTGCCTGCCGAATTATCTATGTATCTGTCTAATCTCTCTCTCTCTCACACACACACACACACACACACACACACACACACACACACACACACTAACTTACTCATATATTATACACACACACCTTTCACTCACACACATACACACACACACACACACACTCTCTCTCACACTCACTCTCTCTCTCACACACACACACGCACACTCTCTCTCTCTCTCTCATATCCTTCTTCCACCTCTTCACACCCTCTCCTCCTCCTCTCATTTTTGCCTCTTCCTGCCCCTCTCTCATCTCCGGGTTCCTATTAATATTATACGTCTTCCATTATGCCATCTGCTGCTTGAGTACAGTCACGATCATTAATTCTGATATTTTGTGAAGCCTCGAACCTATGAAACGAACATCTGAAATGTAAATATTAGGGGGAAAAGATGAATAAGAAGATTCGATTCAGTTTGGAATAGCTCCGAATACTTAGGGCCGCGATTTGTGTTCTAGAGTGTACAATTCCCTGCATAAGCAACTGGTACACTTCTCTATGATGAACTTGGGACAGTACCATTGTATGAGGGAAAAGTCGGAGGGTTTCAAAAGATTTCGTTTAGGGGGTAGTAGTTATTTTTTATTTTTTTCCTCGCTAGACCTCTATCAGGCTTTAAAAATCACCCCTATACCTCTCTCTCTCTCTCTCTCTCTCTCTCTCTCTCTCTCTCTCTCTCTCTCTCTCTCTCTCTCTCTCTCTCTCTCTCTCTCTCTCTCTCTCTCTCTCTCTCTCTCTCTCTCTCTCTCTCTCTCTCTCTCTCTCTCTCTCTCTCTCTCATCTCTCTCTCTCTCTCTCTCTCTCTCTCTCTCTCTCTCTCTCTCTCTCTCTCTCTCTCTCTCTCTCTCTCTCTCTGTAATACTATCTATCTTGCACCCTTATCAGCGAGGATATAGATCACTGATAATTAAAGGTCAATAAATAACAGGCAGTGAACCCATTAAGGCCCCATCCTTCACTGTTTACCTAGACAATTCAGACCATAACATTACCCGACCAGAGGAGGAGGGTGGCATAAATAATGTCAATATTAATCCTTTCACGTTTTTATGACGCAGAGGTTGCCAGATTAGCAATAATAAATAGAGTTCTCTCACTCTTATAATTACCTCTCCAAAATTAGTTTTCTGCCCACAGCTAACTCAAAGACAACTGCAGAGGTTGAAGTAACTAAACTAAAGGTTTATAAATACCCCTGATGGTAACAAAGGCTTTAAAGTATCCCTAATAGGCTCAAAATTGCGTCAAGAACGTGAGCGGGTTAATCACCAATTCAAACGCATAACAGGGTTGAAATATACATACCTGTGTAGTAATGATTTGTTTTACCTCCCCTGTTTCGCTCCATTAGTTTGAAGATTTTTATTCGTCTCACCACATTAGTTTGACGATAATAAGACGCTTATAATAATAATAATAATAATAGTTCTTAAAGCTAGCGCATGCGCCAGCTAAGGATAACCCAATAAGGCCGATTAGGCGTGTTTCCATTGGGGTCCTGTACTATTACCCCATCCCCTTGCTCATGAGGGACGGTAACGACTCAGTGCTTGTGAAAAACCTTTAATGCACCGAGCGTGGGCGCGATCCTGGGCCTTCTGGGTGGAAGTCCAAGACGCTAGTCACTACACCAGCGAGCCGCTTCATCCCATTCAGGTGTCGACTTTTATGTTCTGGGCGAGTGATAGTGAGTCTGTAACTAAAAGTAAATCGGCCTTCGGCCGGGACATTTTGCTGTCGAAAAATATACAAAATTAGATTGAAGGGGGTCTGGGCGGGCATTTTTTAAGTTTGTAGGAAGGCATTTATGTTAGCCTAGGGGACAAACTAAAAACTACATTGCTCGAAAATGGCCAAAGCAAGTAATATCATAATAGCCCCCAAGACGTCGGATCAGCTAGTGTTGAGGCCTGAATGTCCACTATTTACCTAGACACTCCAGACAACATGACAGGGCGGAGGGGGGGGGGGGGGGACTAAATACTGTCAATATTTACCCCTACTGTACCGGCGACGTCTTTGCAATTATATTCTAGCTATATTTAGGCAAGTTTGTGCAGCTTAAGAAGGATGTGTGGTAGTGAAAGAGGTTAAGTGAAATAGTTCGAAGCCTGTTTATTGCTAGAGGCTCATTTTAAACTGAATAATATCGTCTTATAGTTGCCAGAATATAATGAAAAAGACGCCACCGGTACTGAATGGGTTAAAGAGAGATGGGCCGGTTTTCTGGTTCCCCTTCTCCCTCATGTTTAGCCGCATTAGTTTTCAGTTTTTAAGATATTTGACCCATTCGTTTGTCGATTTTAAGACCTTTCGCCCCATTTCTTCGTCAATATTTAGACCTTTCGTGCTATTTAGGTGTCAATTTTTTCCCTGGCGATCGATAGTGAGCCTGTAATGTTGGAACAACCGGCCTTTGGCCGGGAAATTTTTCTACCGTACAAATTAATCTAGAAGGGGGATCTAATGGATGTTTGTTTTAACTTGATGGAGGTCTAGGGAGGAAACTAGAAAAATAATTAATACATGCAAAAATAGCCCAAAAAGTGAACCATCCCCCCTTCACCCATTCAGAATTAAACCGGTCTCTAATATCACTAACGCCATTATCACACGACCCATAACATAATTAACCTTAATTACCAGCGTTAATCACCGGCCAAACAACCTCATTTGGGATACGCTAATTAATTCATTCAGGTGAGTGACGTCAGTTGTATATTGTGTGTGTGTGTGTTATTCACTTGCTTGTTCGTCAAGGGGAATCCACGCAATGCGAGCTAAGCTCATTATTATCGCGCCTCCTTAACTGGGAATGTATTGCGTGAAATGCATGTTAAGTGTTTATGTATCGTTGGAATGGCTGTGGATGTGTGTGTGTGTGTAGTCTGTATTTTAGCCAATTGGCGACATCTGGAAACGAAGGCTTAGGGTTAATCTGTACGGTACCATTCTCACTACGGTACCAGTCTCACCCGAAGGCTTAGGTTGACCAGTAGCTTAGGTTGACCAGTACGATACCCATCTCACCTTGTAACCGATCACCAACCCCAGATGGGACGTCACAACTTCGTCCACTTATACCAGGTTCCTATTTATACTGCTAGGTGAACAGAGGCTACACCATTAGGAGACTTGCCCAAATGTCTCTTCCCAACCCGGGTCTCGAACCCGGGACCTTCTGGTTGTGAGCCAGACGCGCTATCAGTTACGCCACGGGGAGGTGTGTATGTGTGTGTGTGTATGTGTCTTTCTGTGTGTGTGTGTGTTTGTGTGTTTTGTATGCCATAGTATTATTTTGCTAGACCTTCAATGAAATACCATTGTTTTGGCCATTTTATCACTTCCAAAGACATAATTTGAATGTAAACCACAATTTTATCAAGTCACAAGAGGGTCGAACTATTCACTTAACCCTTTCACGCACAGGACGCGATTTGAGCCTGTTCTGGGATACTTTAAAGACTTTGTGACCATCAGGGGTGTTTAGAAAGCTTTAGTTACTTCAACCTCTGCAGTTGTCTTTGCGTTAGCTGTGGGCAGAAAACTAATTTTGGAGAGGTGATTTTATGATTGAGATCATTCTATTTATGATTGCTAATTGGCAATAATTTTGCAACCACTTCCCCGTGTGTAGTTTGATTGGTCAATCGGTAAATACTTATTACAGTTCATATTGTCGATGCCTTTGATGATTTTGAAGACTTTAATTAGGTCACCTCTTAATCTGCGCTGCGTTAAAGGAAATAAACTTAATTCTCTAAGACGCTCTTCGTATGGTTTGTTTCTTAGATTAGGTATCATTTTGGTAACTCTACTGAACTCGTTCAAGTTTATCGATATTTTTTTAGTAGGAGGGGCACCAGGATTGAACACAATATTCCAGAAGAGGACGACTAGGGAATTGTAAAGTGTGAGGATTACATCTTTGGATTTATGCTCGAATGACCTGCCTATAAAGCTAATTATTTTATTTGCCTTCTTAACAACTTCTGAACATTGTTGACTGAGTTTTAGGTTACTCGATATTGTTACTCCCAAATAAATTTGTCTGTCTACACTCTTAAGCTGAGTGCCAATCATTGAAGAGCTTGCTTTCTCATTTCAGGTCCCGATATTGAGTACTTTACATTTATCCGCATTAAAACTCATTTGCCAAATTTGAGCCCAACTTGATAGCTTATCTATGTTGTTTTGCATATCTTCTACATGTGTTTGAGAGTACAGTATTTGCAATTTTTTTATCATCTGCAAACTTTGAGATTGTACAGGTGAGGCCTTCATCTATGTAATTTATATAAACTAGGAAGAGAACTGGCCCTAGAACCGATCCATGGGCTACCCCGTTAATTATATTGGTCCATTTCGATGCTTTACCGTTTATGACTACCGTTTGCTTTCTTTCACTGAGCCAATTTTCCATCCATCTCAACACTCCCCCTTGTATTCCATGCGCTTTTAATTTTATCATTAAACTTTTGTGGAGTCCTTTATCAAAGGCCTTTTGAAAATCAAGGTATATACTGTACTATCTACAGCTTTACTCTTATCATATAGGTTGAGGATATCGTGGAAGAAGTAAGAGGTTCGTCAAGCAGGAACGTTTGTTACAGAAGCCGTGCTGGGTATCTTTGAGTATGTTATTTTCCTCAAAGTGATTTGGGAGTCTGTCTCTTATGAGTGCTTCTAGCATTTTACAGACAACTGAGGTTAAGCTAATTGGACGATAGTTACTAGGTATAGATTTGGTGCCTTTTATTAATATCGGTGTTACGTTAGCGAACTTCCACTGATCAGGCATAGTCCCGGACTGCAAGGATTTATGAAAAAGCAATGTCAGTGGTTTGGAGAGCTCATATTTAGCTTCTTTTAGAACTCTAGGTGATATTGTGTCGGGTCCAGGTGATTTGTTTGGCTTAAGTTTCTCCAAGCATTTCAGTACTTCTCTCTCTATAATGTTGATATTGCTTAGAGCATCAGAATTGTCTAATTTAACTGGTGGTGCTGTAGGGATATCACTAAGGTCTTCTGCTGTAAAAACTGATGCAAAAAATGTATTGAGGACATCACTCATCTGTTCTTCGGCTTTGGTGTAATCTTCATTCTCATCTACTAATGGTCCAATACTTGAAGTGACTACTTTCTACAGTAACTATAGAATTATTTTGGGTTTGTTTTACTTTGATTCGCAACATGTAACTCCAGGGTCTTTTTACTTTCCTAAATTAACTTTTTGGCATTACGTCGTAGATCTATGAATTTTATTCGTTCTTCATAATTTTCAGAGGTCTTAAATCTTTCATGAGCAATTTTCTTCGCAAGCAAACAGTCTGCAATCTCTTTATTCTACTATTTAGGCTTGTCATTATGGAATGAACATCGGGTTTTCAACGGTATGCACGTTTGCACTGCTTTGAAGTACGTGGTACCGTAGTGAAAAATTCCCATGATTTATTTATGTCAGTATTGTTACTCAAATAGCTCCTATCAGTTTCTAAGTATTGCTTTGAGTTTATGAACGTTTGCATTTTTGAAATTTGGGACTTTCTCATTGCTGCTATTTCATTCATTATTATTAAACTTTATAGTGAAACTTATTCTTCGATGGTCGCTGTTACTGAATGCTTCACCAACATTCAAACTCTCCACTAAGTCTTCTTTCGTTGCAAGTACAAGGTCAAGCACATTATTACCACGGGTCGGAGATTGAACAAATTGAAAAAGTTAACTTTCTTGCAAGTTGGCGTAGAGGTATGTTCGGAATGAGAAGTAAGCATATCGACCTACTTAGTTAATGGTAAGTTATAGTTGCCAAGAATTATGGTATCTTGAATGTTACACATTTCTGAAATTTGTTTGTAAATCTCTTGTTCAGTTTGCACTGATTGAGCTGGAGGTCTGTATATTAAAGTTGGTGTTATTTTCCCTGATTATTTTTCAAGAGTACATAAGATATATCGACATTCACTATTTGAGGTTTTGATATTAAGACGGTATTAAGACTTTCTTTGATAAAAAACAGAACGCCTCCTGCATTTTTCTTGATTCAACTTTTCTCAAACATTGTATAACCGGCAAGTGTATATTCTGCTAGAAAATCTCTGTCATCCGTATTTAACAAATATTCTGTAATAATATATATTTTGTATACCCTGAGTATTTGCATAGAGTAACTTTAGTGAATTATGGTTACATTTAATTGACTGCGAGGAATCCCTAGCTGGAGTTAAGTATGCGTGATTGTATGGCAGAGCTCTCCCTCTATAGGTACGCAGCAGTTTGATAACCTAGAGGTTAGACAAACGTGTGACAGTATACGTATAGGAGGATCATGAAAGTTACGGATAGCGTGTAAGGTTTTTGAATTATGATCGAGGAATTAAGTAAATTACGGTGAATGGGACCTGACAGCCAGGCCTCAACTAGTTCAAGCGTCTCTGAATCGCTGTAATAACTTGACACGTTAAGTTACCAAGAAGCTGGAAAGCACTCTAGGTCCCTAAAGCTGGAAAGCATCTAGGCCACTTGCACAGGATTAGACGTTTAGGTTGAAAGTGCGGGGTCGGGCTGGAAAACACCTTGAAGCTGGAAAGCATCCGGATCTCGAAGGGGGAGGCAAGGTAACTTCTCCTTCCTGGTCCGGATACCTATCCATTTTCTAGGTTCTTTCCGCCCTAGGATTTGCATAAGGAAAAGGGGCACGGCGGTACATCTGCTCTCGTGGATGTGTAGCTCGAACTGGTTCCGGCGACGGGGGGAGAGCAATGGAAGGGCTCTCCAGATTCACTGTAGGATCCCTGTCAGGGACCAATCCGAGGGTCGTTTGGCGTGGTGGTGTTCCGGTGTCCCAGTTGGGGGGGGGGGGGGGGGGGGGGCGCAATCCTGGGCCGGGCTGGAAACGTGACGTCACTTCCGGGTCTTGTAGCCACTGCCTTTTTTTTGGGGGGGGGGGGGTTATATTTTTTGTGGGAGGGTTTGATGCCTGGTAGGTCCGTTTTCTGTCTCGGTTTCCCACAGCGTTTTGATGGGTGGTGACTGAAGTAACTGGGTCCCGGTTGCTTCCGGTCATGGTATAACAATTATTATTCCTTGTAACTCTTTGTAGCTCTCCCCTAGAAACTACTACTACTACTACTACTACTACTACTACTACTACTACTACTACTACTACTACTGCTACTATTACTATCCCTTGTAATTTCCTCTAGCTCTCCCCGAAAAAGTGCAGCCGTATCCTAAATTAGAAAATAATTATACATGACGTGTGGACGGCGACAGAAATCATTCCATGTTGGATTTCAATATTCCATTTTTGTTATATATCTAATAATTTTAACATGTCACTAAGCTCATTACCATAATTGTTGCCCTGCCCACGTGATGTTGCAAAGGCCGGGAACCATATTGTTAAAAAGGGGAAGGGTTTATATATTGGTTGATATATATACTCTACATATTTATTGTTAGTTTTAGTTTTCTCCCTAAACCTCCATCAAGCTTAAGGGGAGATGGGCTTATTTATTTGCTGATTATTATGCAACTTTAACCATACGGTATATCGGTGTTCGACCAGACTAACACTTACCAACGTTAGATTAAGGCTGCGTTTTTAAGAAATACATTGCTGCAGAACATTGGTCTTGTCACATTCGTATGTAAGCAACATGTAGAGATTTCGTATCTTGGTACAACTGTAGGGAAAATAAAAAAAATTGAATTAACTTTGATCATGTATGGATTGTGAGAATAGTCATAGAATGAGTCACTGATAGTAAGCAAAGTATCAAATGTGTATTCCCATTCTCTCTATGTTACGTATATATATATATATATATATATATATATATATATATATATATATATATATATATATATATATATACCGTATATATAGTTGTATATCTCACAAATACACGTGAGCTACTAAATGTTTTTTATACTCTCAGCGGGGCTCGAACCACCAACAGGCATGACGATTGTCCTTGCTTTAACCAACTGTATCATGGCGTTATAAAGGATACTTAACTTTCTTCTATTTATATTAAGGAGAAGGGAAATCCTACTTGGAGAATGTAATTCAATTAATGCACAATTTGTAGGATCCATATTCCAGGATACAATAAAGAGATTTTTACAAGTATCCCCACGCAACTCGGGCCGAAATATATTTAACCCTTCGACGTGTGTTATATTTTATTCTACCTATATTTAGACGATATTATACGGCTTAGGAAGAATCTGTGGCAGGTAAAAGAGTTGGTCGAGATAGATTGAAGCATTATTATTACTAGTGGTCCTTCCTAAGTTGAATAAAATCGTCTAAATATAGCTAGAATGAGATATCACACACGTCTCTGGTACTCAAAGGGTTAATTTAATTTAATGTTCTGAGGAGCTTGCTTCGATTGTGCCACCTCTCCACATCTTTCCCACAGAAGTAGGGCAGCTGGAAATGACCATGAATTTACACTCCCCTCCCCAATGTACAACTTCCGCTTATCAAAATTAATGTATCTCCAGAACTACTACTCTCTGGTATTTACTTCCTTGGAGTTGCTCTCCATAAACTTGCAATTTTCAACAGTTTAAATCCAGTTGTTACAAACATTTGATGAATAGAGGGTGCCTTTAGATACATGGACCTTATATATTTTGTCTTTCATTTCCTTCAATCTATTCATTGTCTCTTTAAAAAAATGCATTTCGGAGGTTCGTTTAATCAGTTCGAATTCTCATAATGTATCATAATTTAAAACTGTACTGAATATCAGAACCAGGTTCCATTAAATGATTTCGTGACCGGAAAAGGTTTTAATTGAAATTCTCGTAAATTGTTTGATTTTTTTTTTTTTTTTTTATCGAACTTGAAAATAACTATATTATTATAATTGGCATCCACCGTGACTGTTTGTAGATGGTGCAAATGAATGGCCTGATGGGAGATAGATTGATTGATAGATATATAAATATATGGATGAGCAGACGGATAAAGAGACGGATAGATTTAGATCTGAGGTAATGTACAGTATAATATATTGTATATGTATATATATATATATATATATATATATATATATATATATATATATATATATATATATATATACTAAATATATATATATTGTATATATATATATATATATTGTATATATATATATATATATATATACAAGGAGGAAAGGGATGACCAATTTAACAACGAACAACATCTATAATTATTTTCATACCGACTTTTCGACATTATCTGCATAACTTCTTCAGGTTTTATAGATAAGTAAACAAAACAAAATATTTGTAAAGTATCTAAATGATAAATTAACGTAAAAGATGCATAAACTAGTTACCGAAAACATATAATGGTGCTGCTGAAACTGTAATGTTTAACTTTGGATTCTTATTTCTTATATAGATTGATTATAATGTTCTTAAGCCCTATCTATGACATTTTGGCTCGAACGTCCCTTGATTTTGGCCCTGTCACTCTTTCAACTATGGGGGAGGCACTCGCTATAGGCAGTTCTGCCTTTTGCCTCCCTCAATCACATAGAAAAAAAAAATAAGTATCAAATATTTTAAAGTGTTCCTGTTTTAAGGGAGCCCACCTCGCTTTTTTTTCTCTTTCTCTCCCTCTCTCTTTGGCTTGTATCCATTCGGCCCCATTCATCCTACTGTTTTAAGACGTTTACCCCCATCAAGGCGTCAATATTTTCCTGGCGAGCGGTAGCGAGCCGGCATATATATATTTTTGTTTTACAGCGAGCTAAATTTTTACATTTTTCGATAGAAAAATGTCTCCGGCGAAGCCGGATTTCTTCATAAAATGCTGGCTCGCTATCGCTCGCCAGGATGGAGATAAACGTCTTAAAACAGTTGGCTGAATGGGTCCAAATGGATACAAGTCAGAGAAAGAGAGAAAAAGAGAGAAAGATAAAAACAAAAAAATAGGTGACCCCCCTTAACACAAATACAAGTAGCCTAACAGTATGTCCCTTTACTGTTGAGTGCGGAGGAGCCCAAAATCACTTACCGGGCATTCAAGACTGATCGTAGCTATGAACATTTAGATCAGTCAAACATAAGAACATAAGAACATAAGAAAATGGGAGTCTGCAGAAAGCCGATTGGCCTAAGCAAGGCAGATCCCTGTCCCACACAACCCCAAATCAATTACAAAGCCCAATTATAGGCTCAACACTCTAATACCCTGAGGATCATCTTACCAAAACGGTTAGAGATTAACGCAGGATTATGGGGGTCTGCAGAGCGCTGATTGGCCCAACCCGGCTGATCCCCCTTCACACCCAACCCTTCTCGTCCATACGCTCTGATCGTCCCCTCCAGACTCCCCCGAAACATTTATTATAAGTAATGAATAGTATATGTATTTATCATAGGTCATATAGTATATGTATTTATCATAGGTCATATAGTATATGTATTTATC
The DNA here is from genome assembly GCA_032716605.1 of Paralithodes platypus. Lineage (NCBI taxonomy): Eukaryota > Metazoa > Arthropoda > Malacostraca > Decapoda > Lithodidae > Paralithodes > Paralithodes platypus. Next base: position 29,088,601 of record CM064484.1, on the reverse strand, counting down.
ATAGGTCATATAGTATATGTATTTATCATAGGTCATATGGATTAAGGGGAGTCACCTGCTTTTTTGTTATCTTGCTCTCCTTTTCTCTCTTTCCCTGGCTTGTATCCATTCGGCCCCATTCAGCCAACTGTTTTAAGACATTAATCCCTATCTAGGTGTCGATATCTTCCTTGCGAGCTATAGCGAGCCAGCATTGTATGGAGAAATCCGGCTTCGCCGGAGACATTTTTCTATCGAAAAATGTACAAATTTAGCTTGCTGTCAAAACAAAGATATATATATTGATACCTGGATGGGGGTAAACGTCTTAAAACAGTAGGCTGAATGGGGCCGAATGAATACAAGCCAAAGAGAGAGGGAGAGAAAGAGAAAAAAAAACACCAGGTGGGCCCCCAAAGGCTAAACACGATGTAGTCAAAGGGAATAATTTACTCTGAGCAGAATTTTAACTCACTTGTTTTTGGGCCAGTTTGAAACTAACTTTCACGTAAATCCACCACAAACCTTATTTTTTGCACAGACAAAATATGAAAGTATGAATAGATAGAGTTTATGAAGACAGACAGACAGACGGGTAGATAGACAGACAGACAGATAGGTAGATAGACAGACAGATAGATAGATAGATAGATAGATAGGTAGATATATATATATATATATATAGAGAGAGAGAGATTTGACAGACAATCGTGTAGACAGGCAGACTTATGGCCAGACAGTTATAGTCAGTCAAGCATGTAGGCAGACAGACAGACAGACAGATAGACATAGCGAAAACTTAACCTCCTATTATAGCCGTTTGACGAGTTAGCCCGAAAATCCAAATTGCGGTCATCAATCTACTGAATAACACTAACAATACACTGACATCAACAATAATAATGATAATAATAATAATAATAATAATAATAATAATAATAATAATTATAATATAAACAAGTACATACGTGGTGTTACTATTCCCATCATATTTTAACCCCTTTTGTACCGGCGACGTCTATTTTATTTCATTCTAGCTATATTTGTCTGTAGATTGCATTTTAGCTGACTATCCTATACATCATATTATTCCTTTTAACTTATACAACGATGTATAGCACACATAGTTTAATATTCTATGCATTGTATGTCCGTCCATGTTGCTTAAAATTAATTGTTACTTAATTTGGGGCATTTTGAGGAGAGTTTTCATGCTCTCAAAAGGCTCAGACAGGAAATTTATAGTTGTAGTATTGTAAATATACAGTATGTATGCAATGTAAACAGTTGTCTAGATAAATAAATCAAATCAAATCAAACTAACTATTTAGACGATTTTGTGCAATCTAAGAAGGATCTGTGGTAGTATAAAGGCGAGATACAGTCATTCGAAGCCTGTTAATTGTTGGAGGTTCAATTTAAACAGAATAACATCGTCCAATGGTAACCAGAGTAAAGTTAAAAGGACAGCACAGGTACTGAAAGGGTTAAACTGCAAAGGAACATAAAGCCAAATATTTTGCATTTTAAAATATTAATAATAATAATAAAATAATAATAATAATAACAATATACTACCTAAGTACTATTATCGCCCCACCATCAATTTTAAACTGTAAACGAAGAACACACCAATACGCTCGTAAAGTGTAGCACTGAAAAATAGGTCTTAGGTAAAGTCTTAAGGCGGCTTAGTGGCGTAAACAAGAGGCTTTATTGGGTAAGCCTTATGGAGAAACACTTTAGTATACTGGACTACTTTGTGTGTGGGGTGGGTGTGATATATATATATATATATATATATATACACACACACAGAATACAAAGGAAACCAAGCAACAACATATCTAACGACACCTCAAGGCTGCTTGCCCTCTAAATCACTGATGCTCAAGTGCCCAAACAGTAGTATAGAGAGGGTAAGGGAAATTTCGAAAGGGAAGTACTGCCCTTGGACTAATGTTTGTGACAGGATTAGGAGATGTTAGTAGGGGACTGTTGGGTCAAGTAACACTACACAGTTATAAGTGATCTTTTGTGTACCGGTATCTGGGGAAAAGAGAGCAATATCTTCGTTATCTACTGTACAGTATATATGCACTAATCCTTGATGAATCTGAGGGGGGAAAAATAGCTATTAATTTACAACAATTGATGTAGTCAGTCGCGGATTTAAGACAGGGTGTTTGTCTAGGCGAAGTTTAAAAAAATCAACGGTGATGCAATCTATGACGTGTCGGCGAAGCTCATTCCACAAGTTGACAAATCGAATGAAGAAGAAATTCTTAGATTCGTGTGAGTTAAGAGATTTACCAATATTGTTGCAACCATTTCCCCGCGTTTAATTTGATTGGTCGATAGTGAAGTACTTGTAACAGTTCATATTGTCGATGCCTTTGATGATTTTGAACACATAATCTTGCGCTGGGCTATAGGAAATAGATCTAATTCTCTAAGACGCTCATCTTATGGTTTGTTCTTTAGGCTGGGTATCATTTCGGTAACTCTACGTTGAACTCGTTCTAGCGTGTCTATATCATTTTGGTAGTAAGGGCACCAGTATTGAACGCAATATTCCAGAAGAGGGCGGACTAAGGAATTATAAAGAGTTAGGATTACATCTTTGGATTTATGCTCAAATGACCCGATTATAAAGCCAATTATTTTATTTGCCTTCTTAACAACTTCTGTACATTGTTGACTGTGTTTTAGGTTACCGGTACTCGATATTGTTACTCCAATATCAGTTTCTCTGTCTACACTCTTACTGGGGTAGGACTTGTTTTGTATTTGGTCCATGAATTTATATATTTATATATATTCTGGTGGTGTAATGGTTAGAGTGTTTAAAAATCTGTGTGTGATAACCCAGGTTCGAATCCCGGTGGATCACATATATGCTTTCATTGATTTCATAGGTGTTTGGTGTTGTGGTGAAATTGATAAGAATATGGATTTATTAGTTTCCTAGTTAGACCTCCATCAAGTTTAAAAAAAAAAAAAAACCTAGACCCCATTTCAAGATTAGTTTGTATATTTTCGGTAGAAAAATGTCCCGACCGAAGGCCGTTTCCTTCTAACAAAATCTAACAAAATCGACACCTATATGGTATGAAAGGTCTTAAAACTGACATAGAAATGGGGCGAACGTGAGAGAGGTACATAATATCATTGGGTATATTAATGGTGATATACCTTTGTAATTGGTGTGAGATGGGTATATTACTATCAATATACCAATGAAAGGGTAGAGCATAGTATGGACACGTTATATACCCTGTTCATACCTATTATACCTTTACTATTTAGGAAGAGTCGAACAATTAAACTTGTACCCGTTTGTTCCAGCCCTCCCCGAATATGTGCTAAGCGTCACAATGTCTAGACTTGTCATGATGAATATATTACAGTCTATAATTCAAGGGCATAAACAAAGGTATATACAATCATTAGGTATATTGATAGTGATTTACCTTTTTTCTATGTAGTAGAAAGGCTTATTACTATAATATCAATATGCCTTAACCCTTTCTGTACCGGCGACGTCTTTTAAACTTTATTCTGGCTACTTTTAGACGATATTATTCGGTTTAAGAAGGGCCTCTAGTATTTAACAGGGTTCGAAGTATCTCACTTAACCCTTTTTACTATCACAGATCCCTCTTTAACTGCACACAATCGTCTAATTATAGCTAGAATAAAATGGAAAACGTCGCCGGTACAGAAAGGGTTAATAGGATTATATTATGGACATTTAAATTACCCTATGCATACAATGTTCGTGCACATTGTTTGCAGTATACTATTAAAATAATAGGTTGATTCTCCCAATTGAGGGGCCTGGGTATAGATTCGATTTTAAAGAGCTTAAAGTTAGGCTCTCTTCGCTAACTCTTATTTACTGCGGAGATTATGAGAGAGAGAGAGAGAGAGAGAGAGAGAGAGAGAGAGAGAGAGAGAGAGAGAGAGAAGAGAGAGAGAGAGAAGAGAGAGAGAGAGAGAGAAGAGGGGAGAAGAGATTAATGGAGAGAAGGAGAGAGAGAGAGAGAGAAAGTGAGAGAGAGAGAGAGAGAGAGAGAGAGAGAGAGAGAGAGAGCTCAGTCATTATGATAATCCTTACAAAAATATACGTAAACTTAAATTTTATCGCGCCTTTAACTGCTTAACTACTCACATTATTTTGTTATTTTCTCATTAAGTGTCTCTCTCTCTCTCTCTCTCTCTCTCTCTCTCTCTCCTAAGTTAGTTATCCTAACCCTTTACAATTCCTTAGTCCGCCCTCTTCTGGAATACTGCGTTCAATCCTGGTGCCCTTATTACCAAAAAGATATAAACAAGCTAGAACGAGTTCAACGTAGAGTTACCAAAATGATACCTAGCCTAAAGAACAAACCATACGAAGAGCGTCTTAGAGAATTAAATCTATTTCCTTTAACCCAGCGCAGATTAAGAGGCGACTTAATTCAAGTGTTCAAAATCATCAAAGGCATCGACAATATGAACTGTAGTAAGTACTTCACTATCGACCAATCTAATTACACGCGGGGAAACGGTTGCAAAATTATTGGTAAATCTTTTAACTCGCACGAATCTAAGAATTTCTTCTTCAATCGAGTTGTCAACTTGTGGAATGGGCTTCCCCGAGACGTTATAGACTGCAGCACCGTTGATTCATTTAAATTCCGCCTAGACAAATATCTCGCATCAAACCCGCGACTGACTGCGTTTGTAAATGAATAACTTTATCCTCCCCTCAGTTACTAACCCATATGTCCCCTACTAACTTCCTAGTCCTGCCACGTTAGTGGCAGGGCAGTAGTTCCCTTTCCAATGTTCCCTTACCCACTCTAAACCACTGTTTGGACACTTGATCCTCAGTGTTTTGGAGGACAAGCAACCTAGAAGGGTCACTAGATCTGTTGTTGCTTGATTTCCTTTGTACTCCTTTGTACTCCTTTGTACTCCTTACACAACATTTCTTCATATACAATGTGGTTAAAGAGTGGAATAGTTTACCAAGGGAGGTGGTCGACAGTAATTCTTTTGATACGTTTAAGAAAAGACTGGACGATCATCTAATGAAGATTGGAATAATATAAATTAATCAGTAGGCACGTGTAATTTCCTTTTCAAACTAATTCCTTCCTATACTATATAAAAACTTCCCTTGTGGGCATTTCCTGACCCATAAGGTTACAATTCATCCTATTTTCCGGTACGGCTTTTTAGCCGGAGGGTGGGGAGAGAGCCTTCTACTTTACTGCCCTATTCTTCCACTATAAACTGTCCCTGTCTAGTAGTATTAAGGCCGGACCACCTAGTTGGAACCGCAAGGTCTGTGTGGTCGGAGTATCTGTGTAACTCTGTGTAACTCTCTCTCTCTTACACACACACACACACACACACACACACACACACACACACACACACACACACACACACACACCAATAACAGATGAGCGCTAGGTACTCCAAGTTTTAGAATGACTTACTGGGCAAAAGTTGAAGGCACTCCAGACGTGTTTTATGTCTTCATTTGTTAGTCCAGGATAAAAAAAATCTTGTGTATTGGTATATTGATATGTTTTTGATATATTAATGTATATTCAGCAGACATTGTATGCTGCACAATTATTCATACGTATTGCAGCTTCTTTGCACTTTAAGTGTAGTCATGTTGTTTTTATAAATTTTGGCGAACACACAATGATTTTATTAAGCTTAGCAATGTTCTTTCGTTATTTTGGGTTTGATAATTACTTGAAGCAATTCCCGAACATTATCAGACTTGCAAAACTTTCGTTCTGGCTAACAATAGTCTATTTGTTGGGTTATGATGGACTAGTCTAGTTTAAAGCTATACGGGGAACAAATAAATGCTCAGTTTTCCTGTGTCGGCTCATTCTGCGTAATTGAACCTGGGAAGTGGTTTATGCAATTTTATGACAAATTTAGGTACACTTGAAATATAAGGGTAACATGACTGAGGTTAATGGAGATCGACAATAACGTTACAGGAAGCGCAGAGAGAGAGAGAGAGAGAGAGTGTGAGTGAGTGTGAGTGAGTGTGTGTGTGTGTGAGTGTGAGTGTTAAAGAGACCGTTCCGAATCAGGCATAAGAGGGAGCAGGATGTATGAAAAATTGTACAGGGTGATATCTGGTAAACCATACGAACAGAGAGAGAGAGAGAGCCATAAAATAATAATGGTAAATTGTTTATATCCACTAAAGAGGAGTTGTATTGTTTACAAATTACATTACCATAGTCCATAGTGTGCACTTATACCTAGATTGGCTTGTATAGAATATGTACCGGTATGTATACACGGTACTTACGTATGCTATGGATGCAATGGATTAAATGGGTAAGTGCAGTATATACCTGTATGTGCGCACAATGCATGTATGTACAAACCAACATGTACACGGTATCCGATACTTGTGTGTATCTAATTGTGCACACAACATTTGCACATATTGAACACATAGTATTCTTATACGCATAAACATACATATTATACATTCATGTAAAATATACCCATACATTCATTTTAGTATAGAGAGCCAAGCACATACAATTGTGTTTACATCCGCCAATACACACACGTGTTGATATATACCTGTAGGTGCATTATGCGCAAAAGTTACACAGAGATACAAAGACAATAACTACCCCCAAAAAGTTTTACAACCCATACATAAGAACATAAGAAAATGGGAGTCTGCAGAAAGCCGATTGGCCTAAGCAAGGCAGATCCTTGTCCCACACAACCCCAATTACAAAGCCCAATTATAGGCTCAACACTCTAATACCCTGAGGATCATCTTACCAAACCGGTTAGAGATTAACGCAGGATTACGGGGGTCTGCAGAGCGCTGATTGGCCCAACCCGGCTGATCCCCCTTCACACCCAACCCTTCTCGTCCATATGCTTATCCAATTTTTTCTTAAAGCTCCCTATCGTTCTTGATCCCACTATATCACTTGGTAGCCTATTCCACCCATCTACAACTCTGTTACCAAACCAATATTTTCCTATATCTTTTCTGAAACGAAATTTATCTAATTTGAAACCATTGGTACGAGTTCTTTCGCTATCACTGAGCTTTAGTACATTTGTCATGTCCCCTTTGTTAATCCCACTAACCCACTTGAACACCTCTATCATATCCCCTCTAACTCTGCGTCTCTCTAACGAATGTAAACCTAATTTCTTCAACCTTTCTTCATACGGAAAATTTCTAATATTATGGATCATTTTTGTCATTCTACGCTGAATTCTCTCCAATGAATCTATGTCCATTCTGTAATAAGGACACCAAAATTGGACAGCATAATCCATATGGGGTCTCACTAATGACAAGTAAAGTTTTAAGATAACATCAGCAGTTCTGTTACTCACACTCCTAGAGATGAACCCGAGAATCCTGTTTGCCTTATTACGAACGCTTATACACTGTTTTCTAGGCTTCAAATCATTGCTAACAAACACACCTAGATCTTTCTCGCAGTCTGAATTTTCTAATTCTAAATTAGCTAGTTTATATTTAGAATTTGTTTGCATCTTCCCTATCTTTAATACCTTGCATTTGTCAATGTTAAACTTCATCTGCCAATTTACTGACCATTCATGTAAGGTATCTAGATCCCTTTGGAGGCACTCTATATCGCTATCTGAATCAATTGATCTCCCCATTTTAGTATCGTCTGCGAATTTACTTATCCTACTAGTTATACCTAAATCTAGGTCATTTATGTATATAAGAAACAACAGGGGACCTAATACCGATCCCTGGGGGACACCACTTTTGACTGCTCCCCACTCTGACTTGGTACCATTTATGCTGACTCTCTGTTTCCTACCAATTAGCCATGACCTAATCCATCCCAACAACGACCCTCCTATTCCATGTGCCTCAACCTTTCTCATCAATCTCTCATGAGGGACTCTGTCGAAAGCTTTACTGAAATCTAAATATATAATATCATATGACTTGTCACTATCTACTGCTTCATATACCTCTGAGAAAAAGCTAAGCAAATTAGTAAGGCAAGAACGTCCCTGAGTGAATCCATGCTGAGAAGAATTTATTAGGTTAAATTTTAATAAGTGGCTTCTAATTTTCCTAGCAATAATGGACTCTAGCAACTTTCCTATGATTGATGTGAGACTAATGGGACGGTAATTGGATGCTATCGATTTATCACCTTTTTTGAAGATCGGAACTACATTTGCAAGCTTCCAAGCTTCTGGAACTAAACCTGTTTCTAATGACTTGTTAAATATAAATGCTAATGGACTACTTAACTCATCTCTGCATTCTTTTAATACTCTAGCATATACCTCGTCAGGACCAGGCGATTTTTGAGGTTTCAGTCTGTCAATTTCCTTAAGCACATCGTTTCTACTTATACTAACTGTACTTAACATATTTTCTATACTATCACTATATACCATATTGACTTCTGGAATCTGTGCCAAATTTTCATTAGTGAAAACGGAAAGAAACTGACTATTTAATGTACTGCACATTTCTAAATCATTTTCTGTTATTTCTCCTATTGAAGTTTTTAGGGGGCCTATTACATCTCTAACTTTAGATTTATATAGTTGGTAAAAGCTTTAGGGTTATTTTTTGAGTCGCTGGCTATCCTTATTTCATAATTTCTTTTTGCTTTCCTGATTTCCTTTTTGACCTGTCTTGATAGAGTCTGATAGTATATATGTAAATGATTTTCACCTTTCTTTATTTTTCGATATATTCCTTTCTTTTTTCCTATAAGATCTATTAGCTTATTAGTCATCCATTTTGGTTGGTTCTGCGTCGATCTAAATCTTCTTTTAGGGATATATTTATTTTGAGCATTGTGGAGTGAAGCAATAAACTGGTTATATGTAGGTGGCAAGTTTAACTCTGGCATATCCTGACTTAATCGCTTAACAATAGGGTCCACCCTTAAGTCTCTTCTTAGCCCACCATAATCGGCTTTTCTGAAATCTGGGATAAGTGTCGTATTCTCTTTAGCATTCCCTGTCCATTGTATATTAAAATAAATAGATTTATGATCGCTATTTCCTAGGTGGTCACCAATCTCTACATTATTTATCATATGTTCATTGTTACTGAAAACTAAATCAAGAATATTAATACCTCTAGTCGGCGTATCTATGAATTGAAATAAAAAACTATCTTGTACTACCTCAATAAACTCTACCGAGGAGGCACCAAGGATGACGTTAGAGTACTGATACTGTATTAGTGAGATAATAGTATAACAAAGATGAAAGCACTCCCCATCCACCTCTCCCATCCGCAGTACGAGCACTACACGTAAAATAAAATAAATCTAGGCCGGGGGAAAAATCTGAGCTAGGAACTTTACAGGAAAGAAAGAAACATTCAACCAACTCTAAATTTGGCCTAACTATATTTTGTGTAACTGAGTCTTGAACTGTTTTATCAATAAACTGTCAACTACCTCTGCTGGTAGCCAATTCTAGACAATGCAGATCTTGTACACTCGGTCAAAAAAGTATCTGCACCCCTACCCTGATAATCTGGTGTGTACAAATTGGTAGGGTCGGCATCTCTTCCTGTAGCTATATCCATCTATACTACTACCTACTTATACTACCTAAGACGTACTACCTACGACCTACTACCTATACTACCAAGCTGTACACACCAGATTATCAGGGTAGGGGTGCAGATACTTTTGTGACCGAGTGTACATAAAGACAATATTGCCTAATGTATCATGGTGTAAGCACTTCAAGTTAAGCTTCCACCCATGGTTCCTTGTTGTGTTGGTATTTAAACTAAGTATGCGCTTGTAGTCGATGTTTTCAAATCCATTAAGGATTTTGTAAAAAGAAAAAAATAGGCCTAATGCATGTAGCCTTCTGTTATCTTGCACAGTATATTCTAGGTGCGGTTATCGTACAACAAAATTGTACAGAGAGAGAACTATGTCCTTATTTCTATGCCTAAAGTGCCTTTATATATAACCTAGAAGCCTCTGTGATATTTTCTCTACTTTAATGCACTGCTTGGAGAACCTGAGGTCACTAGGTCTTTCTCCAAGTCAGTACTGTTGGCCACTTCCTAGTAAAGAGTAGTTGGTTCTTGTATTTGCATGACCAATGTGCATCACTTTGCACTTATCCAGGTTGAACGGCATATGCCACCGTTCAGACCACTCCCCAATCTTAACAATGTCCCTACGTAGTTCTCTATCTTCTCAGAAGATGAAACATTGGCTCTGAGTTTTGTGTCCTCAGCAAATTTTGCAATTTGGCTGACGATGCTCACATCTTTGTCACTGACATAATTGATAAATAACAATGGACTCAGAACTGAACCTTGGGGAACTCCACTTGTAACTGTTGCCCAACCAGAGGTTTCCCCATTGACTACTACTCTCTGGCACTGGTCTGGCAGCCAATTCCCAATCCATACCGCTAATTCACCTGAATTCCATGTGCACAAGTTTCTGCTGTCAACCTTCAATGAGGTACTTTGTGAACACCTTTTATAAGTCCAGAAAATCATTGTCTATTTCCTGGCACTGGACATATTCAGAGAGCATTCAATGGAAGAATTAAATCAAATTGGTGAAACAGGAACATCACCGTCGTAAGACATATTGCGAGTCACACAGTTGCATATTTTATTCTTGTTGATCTACCACCCAATCTGCAACTATGCCTTCCAATTCCATCCCTACCATAGACGTGAGGCTGATTGGACGATAATTACCTACACAATGGTGATCTCCCTTAAAAAAAGGAGATGACATTTGGTTCCTTCCAATCTGATGAAGCTTTTCCAGTAGTAGCAGCCAGATGAGGGGCCACTTGGTCATATACTTATCGCAGGATCCTTGGAAGAAACTTGTCAGGCCCGGGAATTTGTTGGTTCTTAAATTGTCTACCCTACTGGACACTTCTGTTTCAGTGTGTTGAACATTCTTTAAAGTTATTCCGTCATGAGTAATGCTTGGCTCAGGGATGTCATCTTCCACCTCTCTAGTGAACACTGATGAGAAATGGGAATTCAAAATGTCTGCTATCTCATGATCAGAGCTTCCTAAAACCTTTTTTATATCAAGCAATGGGCCAATCTTGCTACTAATCAGTTAGCCATATCTACAAATGACTTAAGGGGAGACTGACCGTTTCTTTGGTCTATTAACCCTCGTCTAGCGGGGGGTTTTGGGCTATTTTGGGCATATTCAGGCCCTCCTGAATGATCAATCAAGTATCTGCATGAAAAGAAATTTATTCAGCAAAATACTAGGCGCTACAAGCTTCAAAATGAGACCAGAACGAGCTACGTAGCACTCGTCGTTTTGATGCAGTGGTACCACCAACATGGGAGTTTAGCGTATAGCGGCATATTTTTTCCAGCTACGCTCACTACTGGCTACACTGCTGGCCTCTCGAGAACAGAGGGAGCGTAAGTCAGTGGGCGGCGGTAAGCCCTGGGTGTCGGCCGTGTGGCCTGCTGCGCTCCCGGCCATTTGCACTCTATTTTAACCCTTTAAAAGCCTTAATAATGCTCCTAACTTGCTGCTTTTTAGATACGGACTTAAGTCGGGCCCCGCTCTTTAAGTGTTAATGAATTTATTCATATATTTTTTTAGTTTCCTCCCTAGACCTCCATCAAGCTTAAAAAAAAAAACCCTAAACCCCCCTTCAAGATAAATTTGTACATTTCTCGATAGATAAATGTGCCGGCCGAAGGCCGGTTCCTCATAAAATTACAGGCTTGCATATCGCTCGCCAGGAAATAATCGACACCTAAATGGCACGAAAGGTCTTAAAATTGACAACGAAATGGGGCGAAAGGTGTTAAAATCGTAAAACTAATAGGCCGAACATCTTATAATCTCAAAACTGGTAGGGCTAAACATTAGGGAGAAGGGGGTCCAGAAAAACGGTCTGCCTCCCCTTAACTCCCCTATGCAAGGAAAGCTTTCAAGTCAAAACGGCCACACTCCGAAATGGCCACAACCGAAACGGCCATAAACCGAAATGGCCACAAACTGAAAGGGCCACACTCCGAAATAGCCACAATCCGAAATGGCCACAAACCTATATGGCCACACTCCTAAATGGCCACAAACCGAAATGGCCACACAGGAGAGACACCCGCGCGAGGGTAGTGACTGGTTGAGGCCAGCCACCAGCACTCACACTGGTGCAATCCAAGATATACAGTATATCCAATCCACAACTCAGATTGACATTTTTTTGTGATTATTGAACTGTTTATATTAACTCGGTCGTAGATAAAAAAATAAATAAAAAAATAAAAACAAAATTAGTGAAAAACGCACAGATATATATATTATATAATTATCTAGTTGTAATAGGAAATACTGCATTTATAAACAAAATAATGGATACCAGTTGATGGTTTAATCACCAAACATATATATTGCATTAATACTTTAGCAAAAAGGTATAGGTATCACTACGTTTCGTTAGAGAGAGAGAGAGGGAGAGAGGGAGAGAGATTCCCACATCTGTGACCTGAGGTCACTGGATAAAGATCTCTTGCCCTTAACCCTTTCGCTGCTGGTGACGTTCCGGAACGTCCTGGCAAGTTACAGCAATTTCCAGGCTTTAAAAGCCTGTTAAAACCGTAAAAATCGAGTGTCAGTGGGCGAGAGCGTAAGGGGCCCACCTCCGACCCTCAGAGCACCGAGCGACTCACTGTTGTTGAGTGTGTCTCGCGCGGACCTCTCTCTGTCTCTCTCAATAGTGTAGCCATGCGAGCGAATGTTACGTAATAGCGGGTTTCCCGCGTTTCACTGGTACCACTGCGGGTGAACCAGACCACGTACGGGGCCCGTTCTGGTGTCATTTTGAAGCTATTCTCGCCTAGTTTTTGGCAGAATACACTTCATTTAATGCAGATGCTTGATTTATCATTCAGGAGCGCCTGAATATGCCCTAAATAGCCCAAAATAGGCCGCAGCCAAAGGGTTAATTAAGGTTGGAGGCGGAGTTAGCACTAACTTGTCATATTCTTTTGTTCGCAATTACTTACCTATACTCTCTCTCTCTCTCTATCTTCCTATCTATCTATCTATCTACCTACCCATCTCTCTCTCTCTTTATATATGTATATATATATATATATATATATATATATATATATATATATATATATATATATATATATATATATATATATATAGCTTCATTATGAAAACAATACTCAACCATGGCTGAAGTTATAACTGAAGAGGTTCAGAGCTATAGTTGGGACCAATTAATCTGACCAGGCTTGCATGGCTACACTGAACCTTCGGGGATCGTGATAGGCTGTTGACGACTGTTCGATTTCTTATCCTCTATTCAACAACAGACGTGAAAATGATTGTTTTGACAATACAATCATCTAAAGCATTAATAAAACTTTAGATAATTATAGGGAATAGGCTCGCAGCCTTATTATACATAATTTATTTGGGACAATGTAGGCCTATGGAATCCTTATACTGTACTCATGTATAATCCACTGTGGGAGACTAATTTTGATCACATGTATAAAACCCGATATTAATAGAAAAAACGCCCATTCCAATCAATCTCAGATGTCTCTTTCGGACATCCTCACTGTTTACAAATACTTTCTTTATGTAGTATATATAATCGATATTTACCCCCTGCTGGCAACCTAGATGACGATTTCAATAACTAAGACCATGAAAACACTAATTTCTCAAAATCTGGAGGAACAAACATGAAAAATAAGGGTGCGAGCCTATTCCCTATAATTACCAAACTTTACATTGTTCCCTAAAATGATAATTTAGTAGGTAAATCTACAAACGTGTTTCCAAAGTATTGACAAATATAAAACTAATCAGTTGTCATACTCAGGAAGCCAAGTTGCACATTCGCACAATGTTTGGGGTCTTATAAAACCATAAAATGGAGGAAATCTGCTTAATCTAAGACTGGTATAACATATTTATTTTGTAGCATCAATTCACACCCCTACATCGAGCCAAGTCTCGCAATATAAAAATAAGGACAAGAGTAGCTCGCAGAATGTGGGGACGATGACCTCCATTGAACAGCCACTGTGCCCGACAGCCAGCTGACTGAAGGCACGGGATTTAAACTTAAAAACCCGTAACACCATGACCATAATTTGTCTGGTTCTTTGAATATAATACCATATATATATATATATATATATATATATATATATATATATATATATATATATACCGTGACAGGGTAGCCTAGTCTGAATGTGCAACTTAGGCTTCCTGACTATAACAACTGATTAGTTTTTTATTTTTCAATTCATTGGAAACTCGTTTGTAGATTTACCTACTAAATTATCATTTTAGGGAACAATATAAATTTGTATTAATGCTTTAGATAATGTATTGTCAAAGCAATCATTATCACGTCTGTTGTTGAGTAGAGGATAGCTGTAAATAGAGACGAATTCGAACAGTCGTCAACAGCCTATCACGATCCCCGAAGGTTCAGTGTTGCCATACAGGCTTGGTCAAATTAATTGGCCCCAACTAATGACCAGATTATGTTCTAACCTTGGAGAAGATATAAAGGAAACATCACAGAGCAGTATAGGTATGTGCGATGGTATTAGCAGGATTAACATAAGCAGGATTAACGTCTTAAACTACAACACAAATACCTGCTTGGTCTGGACAATGAGACATATACTTAACCTCTTGTACACCGGCGACGTCTTTGTAGTTTTGTTCTAGTTATATTTAGACGATGTTGTGCAGTTTAAGGAGGATGTGTGGTAGTCAAATGGGTTAGGTGAGAAAGTTCGAAGCCTGTTAACTGCTGGAGGCCCTTTTTATACTGAATACATTCGTCTAATAGTAGCGAGAGTAAAGGTAAAAAGACGTCACCGGTACATAAGGGCTTAAGGGGGTAGTGGTCATACTTCATGGAGGGTAGACAGACGAATGAAGAAGTAAGAGAGAAGTGTGGTGTGGATGTAGATGTGCTGGAAAGTGTGAAAAGGAACACCTGGAGATGGTTCTGCCATGTGGAACGTATGGGAAGCGAGAGAATGACTAAGAGAGTGTACGAGATCGAGGTGGCAGGACAGAGAGGGAGAGGAAAACCGAATGAGAGGTGGAAGGATGGAGTGAATAAGTATATGAGTGACGGTGGTTCTGGATGGGAGGAGGGGCGTCGACTGACTGGGGACAGACTCACAGAGGTAGTGTACATGGGGACGTTTGGCTCGTGGCCACCACTTTGGTGATCACGGCGTCCGGCAATAGATAGATAGATAGATAGATAGATAGATAGATAGATTGATTGAAGATTTTTGTTGGTGAAATGTGGTGCTAATTACTGTATAATATATTCTTGGTCTCAATGTGATGCAGACACATAGTAGTTTCATATTTTCCATTGAGTATCGAGATATTTGCTGCAATGGGATTTAATTTATTGTCAGCTGAAAAAAAAACAGGGTTTATAGTGATGACGGAAACCCATCGCAGAGTTGGGTATGCCGTTTTGATTTTGGGCAAAACGGCACGTCTACTTTATTGGTAAATCTACACGAATCTTAAGAATTTCTTCTTCAATGGAGTTGTCAACTTGTGGAATGGGCTTCCCCGGCATGTTATGGACTTCAGGACCGTTGATAAATATTTTGCCTCAAACCCGCGACTGACAGCGTTTGTAAATTAATACCTATTGTATTCCCCTCTCAGATTCATCAAGGATTATTGTGTATATAAATGACCAAGATGTTACTTTTTTTTTTTTTCCCCCAGATATACGAAAGATCACTAATGTGTTGTTACTAACCCAACTGTCCCCTACTAACATCCTGATCCTGCCACGAACATTAGTTCCAGGGCACTAAGTATTGTAAATGTGTGTGTACACTTAAACTGTTGGTTCAGTCTATTTGTACACATAAACCTTCAAATATTAGGAAAGGTGTACACATGAACTCGCCAATGCTTGTACACGCACATAGGCTTATACCAGTGGAAAACAAAACACTAATTTCTCAAAATATGGAGGAAAAAACCTGAAAAATAAGGGTGCGAGCCTAGTCCCTATAATTACCCTTCATTTTTCAGATGGGCCCATATCAATTCAATTTGTATGTGACATGGTAGCCCATATATATGGTATTATATTCAGAGAACCAGACAAATTATGGTCATGGTGTTACTGGTTTTTAAGTGTACATTCCGTGCCTTCAGTCAGCTGGCTGTTCAATGGAGCGTCATCGTCCCCACATTCTGCGAGCTACTCTTGTCCTTATTTTTATATTGCGAGACTTGGCTCGATGTAGGGGTGTGAATTGATGCTACAATATAAATATGTGTTATACCAGTGCTTAGATTAAGCAGATTTCGGTTCAATGTTATTTTAATACCACAAATTTTGTTGATATATTTGATGATAAATATTGAATCTATATGCTCTAAAGATCATAAGAACATTTTTTTTAACCCTCGGCAAAACCTAATAAAAAAGTATGGTACTAAAATGTTTTTTTCGTAACAAGGTTGTCAATACGGTACTTCCAGTTATCAATAGCTCTAAAGATCATATGAAAATGTGTTAAACCCTCGGAAAAACCTAATATAAAAGTATGGTACTAAAATTTAATTTTCGTAACAAGGTTGTCAATACGGTACTTTCCCGTTATCAATGTACAATCAAAGCTGAAGATTGCAGAGTAAACACTGTAGACTTCATCGACTTTTCTTTCACCTTCCTATAATCGACAGCCATTTTTTTTTTTTTATTTACTAAGGGATTAGTACTCAACCAGCGAGGGTGTGGGGGCAGCATGTACTCAACCAGCGGGGGTGTGGGGGCAGCAGCCCCCTCCCATAATACTAGGTTAGGTTAGGTAAGGCTGTTAGGTTAGGCTAATGTCTTTTCAAATCACTATCGGGGGCGTGTCTCAACATCGATCAATAGGCCTAATGGGGAAAATAGGTTTTCCCGAGATTTCTAATTAATTACAAACACTATATATTGATGCAAATGAACAATTTATTTTATAAAAAACACTCGGAAAATTTGTGGTATTAAAATAAAAAAAATCCCAGATTTCCTCCATTTATGCTGTTTTATAAGACCACAAACATTGTCCGAATGTGCAACTTGGCTTCCTGACTATGACAACTGATTAGTTTATATTTGTCAATACTTTGGAAACACGTTTGTAGATTTACCTACTAAATTATCATTTTAGGGAATAATATAAATTTGTATTAACCCTCTCTGACATATGACGCAATTTTGAGCCTATTAGGGATACTTTAAAGCCTTTGTTACCATCAGGGGTATTTAGAAACCTTTAGTTTAGTTACTTCAACCTCTGCATTTGTCTTTGAGTTAGCTGTGGGCAAAACACTAATTTTGGAGAGATAATTATAAGAGTGAGAGAACTCTATTTATTATTGCTAATCTGGCAACCTCTGTGAAATATGAGTCTGAAAGGGTTAATGCTTTAGATGATTGTATTGTCAAAACAATCATTATCACGTCTGTTGTTTAATAGAGGATAGCTGTAAATAGCGACGAAATCGAACAGTCGTCAACAGCCTATCACGATCAAAGTATATATACACTAACAAGTAGACCCACCAGATACTCAAATTTCTGGTAGCTCGCCGAAATTTGTTAGTCTTGTAAAATCGTGACGTCACGCATGGGATGTAGATGTTCACGACAACATAGGGAGAATGTCGTTCCACTTTGTTTTTCCATTGTTAACTCATACTGGTAGAAGCTTTGCATATTTTATGGCTAGAAATTCAAGAAAGCATTATATTGACCCTTAACTGGCGGCGCCCGGCTATAGCCGGGCGCTAATTTCTAGCAAGTTAGGAGCATTATTAAGGCTTTTAAAGGGTTAAAATAGAGTGCAAATGGCCGGGAGTGCAGCGGGCCACACTTCCGACTCCCAGGGCCTACCGCCGCCCACTGACTCACCCTCCCTGTGTTCTCGAGAGGCCGGCAGTGTAGCCAGTAGTGAGCAGCTGGAAAAAATATACCGCTATATGCTAAACTCCCATGTTACTGGTACCACTGTATTAGAACCACGAGTGCTACGTAGCTCGTGGTCTCATTTTGAAGCTTTTAGCGCCTAGTTTTTTGCTGAATACATTTCTTTTCATGCAGATACTTGATTTATCATTCAGGAGGGCCTGAATATGCCCAAATAAGCCCAAAACCCCCCCCCGCTAGACAAGGGTTAAGAACAAGTAGAATATGAACAAAAATCAATCAAGTCATTAATTTTGTAATTATATTCGATATAAATATGCAGACTAAGAAAGCACATGCCCTGCATCCGCTATACTTCTACTATATTCACGCCCAAGTACAAGTATATGTCGATGTATGTTTACTGTATGTCTTGAATTAGGTTTGGTTACGTTGGTTGGGATAGTTTTTATCATCAAAGTATTTCAAATACATCGAAATAGAATCGTGATTCGGTGTAAATGTCAGGGCATAGCAGCTGCGGCCATGCTTTCCCCGCAGACGAAAGCACAGTTGTCATAGCGAACTCTCTCTTCGGCGTTCTGGGTTCGAATCCACGGACTGCCACATGTGTTTGTAATATTTCATTAATCGATTTTAGGAGTAGGCCTAGAGTTGGTTGTTGGATAGAACATAATAATTGATATTGGTTCAGGAGTAATTTATCGAGAGGACTTGCCTAGTGGTTAAGGCCCCATTAATTGCTCTTTCCATTCACATATGCATAGCCTACGTGAGTTGCAGTTGGGATGTGTGTACATGCTTAGATTGATATGCAGGATTCGAAGTTGCATAATAAATCGTAGGCAGTGTCCACCATTCTTTAACTGTCTTCGTGGCGCAATGCATAAGGTGTTGATTTTCGGTGTGAGCGTCCTGGGTTCGAATCTACGGACTGTAACATGTGTTTGTAATATTTCATTAATCGATTTTAGGAGTATAGTTGGTTGTTGGATAGAACATAATAATAGAGCATTTAATATATTACCCAGGTCTATTATTGTATGCTGGTGAAAGTTTTAATAATTAAACCAGACAAAACCTGGAAATTTTTTAGGTACTCATGATAGTGGTGAAAAAGAAAACAAATTAAAGAATATGTCAGTCATAATAACGGGGTTCGTGTGTGTCCGTGTTCCCGAGTGGCTAACGGTGTTGCTATATTTCAAAGTATCTTTGTTTTCTTGTTCTATTTCAATTGTGCAGTACCTACAGTACAATCATACTGCATGTACCAGGGATACGTTGTGGTGACTACATTTAAAGGAAGTTTATACTGTTCAGGCAATCATGTGTTAGTAGGAGAATGTTAATGGGAAAATAATAATGAAGACACTTAAATTATCGTATGAGCCAGCTGTCCTAGTGTGCGCCGCCCTCTTGCTCTTGGCTACCACCACGTAGCCTATATTCCGCGTATATCACTATCTTATGACACAGTAAACACCCCCCATGACCAATATATCGCAACATTAAATTTAGTTAGGGAAACAAGGCCCTCGGAAGAATGAGAACATTTCTACTGGGGAATTCATAGTAAAGAACGAGGTTGAGAAATATTATATACTGCTGATACTTAAGCTAACATTTTTCTTTTATATTTACTTATATTAATCCAACATCCTCAAAATGGATTTCTAGCCTCCTTTTGAAGATGTCAATTGTAGTACATTGTACCATTTTCTCGGGTTATTTGTTCCTCTCGTTGACCACACTGTAGGTGAAGAAGTGGCTTTGTGACATCGAGATTCGCCCTCCTGGTTCTTAATTTCATTCCATTTCCCCGAGTTGATAAACTAATATTGATTTTTAACACAGAGAGAGAGAGAGAGAGAGAGAGAGTTTCGAATCAAGACTTATAGCAAATTGTGCAGGGCGAATTTCAGGAGGACATACGAGCAGAGACGTAGAGAGAAGGAGAGGGAGGGAGAGGAATAGGTGATAAAGGGGAGGGCAGAAGAACAGACGAGGGAGGGAAGAGAACATTTCGATAACAAAAGAGAGAACTTGTTTGACAGATGAGTGAGGAAGAGAAGGGGGCTGCCGAGAAAGAGAGAGAGAGACAGCGAGAGACTTGATTTAACGTCATAACCTTTATCTACTGGTTGAAAGGGTCTACTGGTTGAGAGCTACTGGTTGAAAGGGTTTACTGGATGAGAGCTGGTTGAAAGGGTCTACTGGTTGAAAGGGTCTACTGGTTGAAAGAGTCCACTGGTTGAACAGATCTACTGGTTGAAAAGGTCTACTGGTCGAGAGCTACTGGTTGAAAGGGTCTACTGGTTGAAAGCGTCTACTAGTTAAAAGGGTCTACTGGTTAAAAGGGTCTACTGGTTGAAAAGGTGTACTGGTCGAGAGCTACTGGTTGAAAGGGTCTACTGGTTGAAAGCGTCTACTAGTTAAAAGGGTCTACTGGTTAAAAGGGTCTACTGGTTGAAAAGGTGTACTGGTCGAGAGCTACTGGTTGAAAGGGTCTACTGGTTGCGTTGCCCGGCCTCCCAGTAAGAGTTGTATGCCTCCCCTTGTCACTTTCTATATTCACCTCCCGGACTTGGCATTAATCTGTGAGGAGTGCTTGAGTCGGTTTTCTACCCTCAGATATTTTTGCCCTGCATATGTGTTATCTTTGAATATTATATTTTTAATTTGCTCACTAAACTAAAGAAACACCTTCCCAGACTTCTTTCAATCTTAAAAAGGGGGAAACATTGGACCTCTCTTCAAAGTAACGCTAAGTATCTCAGAATATCCCCGCTTCGGCCGGGTTTCTCTTTAATTGTAGGCTCGTTCTCGCTTGCCAGGAAAATATCGCCACCTGAATGGGCCGAAGAAAGTCTTAAAATCGTCAAACTAATAGGGCAAAACGTTTTAAAATCGCCGAACTAATGGGGCGAAATAGAAAAGGCTACAAAACTACCTTTGTGTTTGTAACGATGTGGGAAGTATCCAAACCGACACACACCCCTCTCTTGCCACTGCCTGTATTCCCATACCGGACTTGTCATCAATCAGTGAGGTGCTCTGAGCCAGCCTGGGTGTGTTCCAGTCTGTTGTACACCCTCAGAGGTTTTTCCCCGACATTTGGAATAGTTGGTACAGGCATGGATCTTGGAATTTCCGGATAATATTTAGAGGGGCAAATGTGAAACTGAGGTGCACTATATTGATGAACCCTCTGAGGATCGATGACGCACTTCTTTTCTGTTTTCTGGCTATTATTAGACTATTTTATTCAGATTACTAAGGGTATAAGGAAGCCAGAGGGTTGATTAAGATAGTCTTTACCCATTTATTTCCCACAGATCCTTCCTAAGCTGTACAGAATCGTCTAATGATAGCCAAATTAAACTGGTAAAATGCATCATATCCTCAAGGGGTTGTTGTCGTTCCCTAGGCTGCCTGGCCGAACATCCCCAACAACAATCATGACCTGTCCAGTGCAGTTTGGTAGTTGTCGATAAAGGGGTGTGCTTAAGGGGTCCATTAATCCATTAGTTTGGCGATTATAAGACCTTTCGCCCCATTTATTTGCCAATATTAAGACCTTTCGTGCTATTAAGGTGTCATTTTATTTCCTGGTGAGCGATGGCTAGCCTGTTTTGTAGGATAAAACGGCCTTTGGCCGTGGCATTTTTCTACCGAAAAACTATTACTTACTTACTTACTACTACTACTACTACTACTACTACTACTACTACTACTGGGACCTGGAACCTGGGACTGTAGCCTCGCTC
Source organism: Paralithodes platypus (assembly GCA_032716605.1). Lineage (NCBI taxonomy): Eukaryota > Metazoa > Arthropoda > Malacostraca > Decapoda > Lithodidae > Paralithodes > Paralithodes platypus. The sequence goes on along the minus strand of CM064484.1, from coordinate 29,066,843 downwards.
TTGTGTGGAGCGTGGGTCTATGAAGTTATTGTGTACTGTATGTATAGTACTAAGCTTTACTAGATAATGAATGTCTTTAATGTATCCACAACATATTGTATGAATTTAACTTTTAACCCTAAATTGCATTGCAAGAACTTTTTTTATTATATTTGTTTATACTGCATTGTGTTTTAAAGATATGTAATGTACAGTATATATATTTATTGTATGTATGTAATGAAATAAAGCCATTGAACTTGAACTTGAACTACTACTACTACTACAACAGTTCTATTTCTACCACCACCACCATCACTACTACTACTACTACTACTACTACTACTACTACTACTACTACTACTACGACTCCAACAAGGAAGCAGTCAAATAATTAAACAGTTGAAGCATGTCATCACAATTTTTGATCAGCGTACACTTTCACACTTGCCATTTTTCCTGCATTAATTATTCAGAGTGATATTCGTTCTTTGTAATCCCGACACCCATTAGACTCGCTCGGGGTATACGGTACTGTGCTAATTTAATTACAGAGGGTCGGGGTTTTATACCCCCTTCATTTTATCTTAGCATATCGCAATTCTCTCTCTCCCCCCCCCCCCTTACCTCCCCTCCCCTCTCACTCACATTCGCTCTCTCTCTCTCTCTAACTCTCTCTCTCTCTCTCTCTCTCTCTGTTCATTGTCTATTTCATCCTCCTTTTCCTGCCTGTCTCCACTTTCTTCTTTCTTTTATCCATTCTCTCTCTCTCTCTCTCTCTCGCTCTCTCTCTCTCTCTCTCTCTCTCTCTCTCTCTCTCTCTCTCACAGATTAAATCATTCCTGTATTTCTGCCTGTAATTGCTAGGTATTCAATGTCTAGTGAGGAAAAGTGAAGAACATTTAGTTGGTGGTATATCTGCCTAGTTGAGAATACGTATGACTGGTGTATATGATGCATTCGTGTGCTTTAAGGGGGGATGGGCCGGTTTTCTGGGCCACTCTCCCTCATGTTTAGCCCCATTAGTTTTCAGATGTTAAGATGTTTGTCCCATTAGTTAGTCGATTTTAAGACCTTTCGCCCCATTTCTTTGTCAATATTAAGACCTTTCGTGCTATTTAGGTCTCGATTTTTTCCCTGGCGAACGATAGTGAGCCTGTATTGTTGGCGGGAAATTTTTATACCGAAAAATTTCCAAATTAATCTAGAAGAGGGGATCTAATGGATGTTTTTATAAATTGATGGAGGTCTAGGGAGGAAACTAGAAAAATAATGAATACATGCACAAATCGCCCAAAAAGTGAACCATCTCCCCTTAACCCCTTCAGCATGATGGTGGAATTTTCATCATGTCCTGATTACCATTAGACGATTTTATTTAGATTATTGTCTACCTGTAGGACTCACGGGGGTAAATACGATCCTAATAAACACTCTGCATAACGTAGGTCCTTCTTAAACTGCATACAATCGTCTAATTTAGCCAGAGTAATGGTAACAAAGCCGTCATCTTGCTGATGTGATAATTGGTTACTCAGTTACTTGTTCGTCAAGGGGAATCCACGCAATGCGAGCTAAGCTCATTATTATCGCGCCTCTTTAACTGGGAATGTATTGCGTGAAATGCATGTTAACCCTCTCCGACATATGACGCAATTTTGAGCCTATTAGGGATACTTTAAAACCTTTGTTACCATCAGGGGTCTTTAAAAACCTTTAGTTTAGATACTTCAACCTCTGCAGTTGTCTTTGAGTTATCTGTGGGCAGAAAACTAATTTTGGAGAGGTAATTATAAGAGTGAGAGAACTCTATTTCTTATTGCTAATCTGGCAACCTCTGCGTCATATGAGTCTGAAGGGGTTAAGTGTTTTATGTACTGTTGGAATGGCTGTGGATGTGTGTGTAGTCTGTATTTAGCCAATTGGCGACATCGGAAACGAAGGCTTAGGGTGGATCTGTATGGTACCATTCTCACTATAGACGGTACTGTCTCGCCCGAAGGCTTAGGTAGCCATCAGCTTAGGTGAACCATATGATACCCATCTCGCCTTGTACCATTTTTGCCAACCCCAGATGGGACGTCACAACGTCGTCCACTTATTCCAGGTACCTATTTACAGCTAGGTGAACTGAGGCTAACACATGAAAGGAGACAAGCCCAATTTGTCTGGTGTGTGATTATTGAGGCACGGGTGTTTACTGAGACCATCCAAAAGCTTATATTGGCTTAACGAGACCTTACAAACCCAACAGACACACACACACACACACACACACACACACACACACACACACACACACACACACACACACACACACACACACGGGCGGGGAAGAGACATTTGGGCAAGTCTCCTAACGGAGTAGCCTCTGTTCACCTAGCAGTATAAATAGGAACCTGGTATAAGTGAATGAAGTTGTGACGTCCCATCTAGGGTTGGTGATCGGTTACAAGGTGAGATGGGTATCGTACTGGTCAACCTAAGCTACTGGTCAACCTAAGCCTTCGGGTGAGACTGGTAACGTAGTGAGAATAGTACCGTACAGATTAACCCTAAGCCTTCGTTTCCAGATGTCGCCAATTGGCTAAAATACAGACTACACACACATCCACAGCCATTCCAACGATACATAAACACTTAACATGCACTTCACGCAATACATTCCCAGTTAAGGAGGCGCGATAATAATGAGCTTAGCTCGCATTGCGTGGATTCCCCTTGACGAACAAGCAAGTGAATACACACACACACACACACACACACACACACACACACACACAAACTAGTTGTACGTTTTATATGGAACATTTTAGTTATGGCTGATCACATAAATAATGTACAATGGTGAGATAGATAGATAGATATATAGGGATTCGGAGATACGATATTACGAATGTCAAGTATGATAAACAGAGATAGATAGCGTATAGATGACTGGGTGGATTGATAGATAGATAAATAGATGGATAGATAGATATATAAATAGATAGATATTTAGATAGATAGATAGATAGATATTTAGATAGGTAAACAGCTAGACATTATGAAAAATGAGTGGGGTGGAAAGTCAGTCAGTGAATATTTCAATGAATGCTGATTAGGGAAAGGGGCAGAGGAGGGGTGAGAGGGGAGATGTGAAAGACGCATATACTGTACTGTACTGTACACACACACACACACACACACACACACTCACTCACTCACTCACTCACTCACTCACTCACACACACACACACACACACACACACACACACACACTCACTCACTCACTCACTCACTCACTCACTCACTCACTCACTCACTCACTCACTCACTCACTCACTCACTCACTCACTCACTCACTCACTCACACTCACTCACTCACTCACTCACTCACTCACTCACTCACTCACTCACTCACTCACTCACTCACTCACTCACTCACTCACTCTGGCAGGCATGCAGTCTGACGAATATATATTTTCGTTTGAGCAAATTGGTATATGGACTTCCGAACATACAACAAGGCACTTAATTGTAAATAGAAGATTTACTTTCATAGCAGACACATTTAACATAAATATTTACAAACATACTTAACATGCTCAACCATACAAACTAACGAGATGTAATAGACACAATCAATCAGAATTTCGATTAACGTAAATATTTTCAATAAACAAAGGAACAAGCAGAATAAATATAGGATGAAGCAAGATCAAGCCAATTAAGGGTCAGTGCAGGTAGCATTCACAATGTTTGAACTAACTATCGCCAGACGACTTTATTTAGGTTGTGTTCAAGTGAGGGGTTTACGGTATATAACCAGGCTTCATATGTAAAAATTTGTATATTCGTATCTGTAATCCCTAACATACAATATATATATATATATATATATATACACAGTATATATATTGCTTTTATTTCATCATTATTACATCTTTATTTATTTTTTTATCTATTCTTAATTCAAGATTTCTCAAGCATTTGTCTTTCCATAATCTACTTTGAGATAATTTTAGGGCCACTCTATTGGTGATCTTCTTTAATATCTTACTAACTCTTAGTCATCCTCCTTTCGGAACTTCGGTGAGACTTTTTCTATTGCTCTAAATATATCGATAGAGCCTGGCTCAAATATTTTGTCTAAACTACCCTCCTATGCAGACTCTTAGTAGACAGAGTTTTTGATGCAAGTAAATCGTTACATGAATTTAATCTTTTTAAGGTCAATTATTGTGACTGTATTCTATAATTTGATATCAATAATTTTAATAAAATATTTTTAACTTGAAGTTTCTCGTATAACCCCTGCTACTTGTTGTCTGTATGTATTGATTGTTTATCTTTTTCTATTGTTATTATTGACTTTTTCTAGAATGTATTGTTCTTGTTAAAATAATACTCTTTGCTTAAATCTGTTGTTGCTTCATATTTTGCAATTATACTATATTTAATTGTATCTATTCACTTTTGATAGTGTCAATTGCTTGCCTTTGTGATATCCTTAGTTTACTTGTACGATAAATGTAGGTTATTTGTAGGGTACCGTAGTAGTTGGTAGGGGTCAACTGTCCATGCTATGCTGACATGTACACCTACCCGATAGCACTATCGTTAGTGAGTGCTATATGTATTTTGTACTACTGTTAATATCTTGTCAACTTGAAAATATGATTTTAATAGAACATTTTGACATAAATTGTAGTTTCATTATTCATACAGACTGACTAATTCCTTGAACGTGACGATAGTACATTGTTATATGTGCGATTAGTTTGCTTGGGAAACAGATTAACTTGCTCAGTAGTGATGTACACCCTATGTGGTAGTTTTGTGTTCATGTATTTCAAGATGTCATTTGATGATATCGTTATTTCCACATAGCGATTTTGATACGTTCTTTAGCCTTTATATTATGGCGTCACAGTTTTGGTTTGTTTATTGTGCAAGTTTTACATTATTATTGCTATCGCTCTATCAACTTTGGGGGAGACACTTGTTACAGGCAGCTTTTTCTCTCATGCACATAGAAAGAAAAAAAAAAAAAAAAAAAAAAAAAAAAAAATATATATATATATATATATATATATATATATATATATATATATATATATATATATATATACAGTATATATATATATATATTATATGTGGTTCTGTGTGTGGCTTATATAAAAGAATGGGTATTAGCCATTGTTATTATTTATCATATTCATCAGTGGTTGTTTTGGTAGGTTAATGTTGAATAGGAAAATTATTACCCGGTAAACATTATTATAACATTCCCGGTAATGACTAAGTATGGCTTTATTATTTTGCAATTTAATTACCGACGCAGCCCTCATGTTAGTTCAGCTTAATGGATGATAGTTACACACACACACATACACACATACACACACGCAGACATACACACGCACCCACACACCCACCCACACACACACACACACAAATAAACAAGGGTGACATGATCCTGAACCCTGTTCACTGAGCAATTCTCAAACACACACGCACGCACACATACAGAGAGAGGGAGAGGGAGGGGGAGGGAGGGAGGGAGGGAGGCATGGACACACACACACACACACAAACACACACCCACACACACCTAACCAAGCTGCTATCAGCCTGCGTTAGCCTACACATCTCACCAATACAAAGTGCATCTGCGTATGTACAGCATTTGATGGGAAGCCAGGCACCTAACGGTCGCCAAAGGTCGCATGAGACATCGTAGTTAAGGTAGAATAAGTATAGTACTGTACCTAGGTTTAAGAAAAACTCTGTAGATTTTCAGCCTCAAGCTGCAATGAACAATAAACCGACAATTATTATTATTATTACACACACACACACGCACGCACGCACGCACGCACGCACGCACGCACGCACGCACGCACGCACGCACGCACGCACGCACGCACACACACACACACACACACACACACACACACACACACACACACACACACACACACACACACACACACACACACACACACGAGAGTCTTGGTCATTGTCCACCGAACAATTAGTTACTCACCATACTACCACTCTTGCTAAAACAGCTTCACCGAAGCTGGGTGTACTCAACCGCCTCTGGGGGCTCTTTACCCCTGCACAGCTTCTTGCTATGTACAGGATCACAGTGCATCCTTGTATTGAATATTGTTCGCATGTGTGAGGAGGATCCTCTCACACCGCACTTCTTGACAAAGTAGAAAAGAAAGCCTTTCGTATGTTTAACTCCCGTCCACTCACCAACTCTTTGCAATCTCTCTCTCTTCGCCGCAATGTTGCATCTCTCTCGCTATTCTACTGCTATTACAATAATCAGTGTTCATAGGAGCTCTTTCACTGCATACCACATCCTCTACGTAGATCACGTAGCACCCGGCTTGCAACACCGTCCCACCCCTACTCTGTGCAACTTTCCAATCCATGAGTGAAACAATATTTCCAATCTTTCTTCTATTCAACAGCTGAGCTCTGGAACTCTCTCCCTGAATCCATCTTCCCCTCTTCTTATGACCTAAATTGCTTCAAACTCCTTGTGTCCAAGCATTTTGGCTCGAACATTCTATGTCTTTTACCCAGTCATTCTTTAAACTTTGGGGGAGGCACTCGTTACAGGCAGTTCTGCCTTTTGTCTCCATCATCCACATAGAAAACACACACACAGAAACACACACACACAAACACACACGCGCGATTCCTAGTCACTGTCCACCGAACTATTAGTTAAATATACACATACACCACACACACACCACACACACATACAACACACACACGCTAACACACACACACACCGCACACACATACAACACACACACACCACACACACATGCAACACACACATGCAACACACGCATGCAACACACACTCTAATACACACACACACACACACACGCTAACACACACACACACGATTCCTAGTCACTCTCCACCGAACACTTAGTCAATGTCTGCAATTTGCTGCAATTTGCTCCTTGACACGGTGCGCTCTCTCACTCTCACTCACTCTCTCTCTCTCTCTCTCCCCACACATACACATCTGTGTATTTATTTTTTATCTATAATATTCTGTGATATATATTTTCAGAATACTTCTCAGTAGATAATTAGGTTCTTTCAGTATAAACATAGCTATACTGTATGCATTAGGTTCTTTCAGTATAAACATAGCTATACTGTATGCATTAGGTTCTTTCAGTATAAACATAGCTATACTGTATGCATTTCTAAGCATTTGTATGATTATTGATAAACAGTTATTAAAAAGAACCATTCTGGTAGAAGTAATTTAATAATTGTTTAGAAGCTTGTTTTTATATTATAATTATGGAAAATATATTTTGTCTATGTGTATGAAGGAGACAAGATGCAGGTTGCCCGTAACGAGTGTCTCCCTCAGAGTCAGAAGAGTGACAGAGCCAAATTCAAGGGACGTGGTCAAAATGCCTGGACACACAAAGTTTAAAGCAGTTTAAATCATAAGATGAAGGAATTGATTGAGGGAGAGAGTTCCAGAGTTTACTAGTTGAGTAGAAAGACTGAGAAAATTTGCCAACTTTTGGATTGGAGATTTGGACAGAATAGGAGTGCGACTGTGTTGAAAGGCGGGTGCCTTGCACTCACCGCAGAGGAGGGGCTTTGCACTGAGAGAGCTCTGAGGAACATTGATTGTTGTAATATCGATAGAAGAGTGGAAGAGATGCAACATTGCGGTGTGTAGAAAGAAATTGTAGGGAACTAGTAAGAGGAAATGAGTTAAGGAGGCGAAATGCTTTTGCCTCTACCCTTTCGAGAAGTGCGGTATGGGTGGAACCTCCCCACACATGTGAACAATACTCGATATATGGGCGCACTGTGCCCCTATTCAGAGCAAGAAGCTGTGCAGGGGTGAGGAACCCACGGAGACGGTTGAGTACACCTAACTTTTGGGAAGCTGTTTTAGCAAGAGTAGTAATATGATCTTTCCAAGAAAGTTTGTATGAAAAGGATACACCAAGGATATTGAGAGAAGATGAAGTGCTGATCTGTGTATTGTTGAAGAGTAATTGATATTCTTGTGGAGGTTTGCGACGGTTAGGTAAATGGAGAAATTGGGTGTTGGAGGCATTGAAAGTAACAAGATTTTCTCTGCCCCAATCAGAAATAATTGATAGATAAGAAGATACACGTTCTATGGCCTCGTCACATGACTCTTGGAGTGATTACATACTGAGTTTTGAAAAAGTAGTTGGTCACATGACTCTTGGAGTGATTACATACTGAGTTGTTTTGAAAAAGTACCGTAGTTGAATAGTGTAAGGTAGTCATTAGCATATTAGTGGATGTGAGTGTCATAGGCTCGAGTTCTTGGAGTGCCACATGTGTTTATTGCTTTCGTTGATTTCATTAGTTGGGTTTATTTGTAAATTAATTGGTGGGTTGGTGAAAACTAATATGAATTAGAGGTACTGGTACAGTTGAGGAGGTCATAAATGAATACTAGAAAGAGAACTGGAGACAGGACAGAACCCTGAAGAACACCAGAGTTTTGGTGATGGGCTGGTCTATCAGAGTGAGAGCTGAGCAATCTCTGCCATACCCATAGCTTACTCTGACTGTTCCTTTAACTTATATATTTTCTAGATCTCAAGTGACGGCGTCTCTAACGTGGATTGACCTCCCAATCTACTAAGATTGGAAGCCAAAGCGTCACATTTTTCCCTTGCCCCTCAACTTTCTCTTCATAATTGCTGAGGGGCACAGGGCCCTGGGTGGGGCTTTGGTTTCCCGGGCGTTTCCGCACCCTCCTCAGCTCCCCGCCATAGAGTGGCTTCGGTCACCCAGGCTTTATTGTGGTCGGCGGGGAGGGTTCTGTGGGGGTGCTCGGTTATGGCCTTGGAATTGCTCGGGGCCTTGGGGCTGTTCGGCCAGGCAGCTTGGGAACAACAACAACAACAACAACAACAACACCAGAGTTGATCGTGTGAGGAAGTGAGCGATGGCCGTCCAAAACTGTAGGTATGGAACGGTCAGAGAGGAAATTAGAGACAAAGGCACAGATAAAGGGATAGAAGCCGAAGGAGGGTAGTTTGAAAATTAGAGATTTGTGCCAGACTATCGAAGGCTTTCGATATGTCTAGTGCAATAGAAAAAGTCTCACCGAAGTCCTGAAAGGAGGATGACCAAGAGTTATTAAGATAAGCAAGAAGATTACCAAGAAGGAAACCATACTGACGATCTGAAAGTAGATAATGGGAATGTAAATGGTTAAGAAACTTTGAATTAAGGATAGTTTCTAAAACTTTAGATATGCAAGAAATGAGAGCAATTGAACGATAGTTGGAGTGTTGAGAGTGGTCACCCTTCTGTGGGACAGGTTGAATGAGAGCAAACTTCCAGCAAGAAGGAAAGACGTTAACAAAGTAGAGACGAAAGAGTTTGCCTAGGCAGGAAGTCAGCACGGAAGAACAGTTTTTGAGTACAACAGGAGGAACACCATATGGTCCGTACGCCTTCTTAGTATTCAGGCGAGAGAGTGCAGAAAGTACATCCTTAGAAGAGATTATGATCTTAGGCATGAGTAAATAGGATGGGGGTGGAGAGGAAGGAATAACACCGGAATCATCCAAAGTGGAGTGTTTAGCGAAAGTTTGAGCGAAGAGTTCAGCTTTGTCAGAGGAAGATGTGACGGTGGTGCCATCAGAGTGGAAAAGACGAGGAAGTAAAATTGTTGGAGAGATATTTAGCTAGATGCCAGAAAGTTTTGAAAGAGCTAGAGTTTGAAAGT
>CM064484.1:29044592-29052092 GCA_032716605.1 Paralithodes platypus | reverse complement strand
AAAAAAAAAAAAAACATGACAAACCTTTGATTAAAACCTATACTAGTACTCCCCTCATTGTTAGGCAGTACAAAGGAGAGATTAGATTCATGCTCATATATTTTTCCATGCCAGCGAAACAAGATATATACTGTATATATATATATATATATATATATATATATATATATATATATATATATATATATATATACTGTATATATATATATATATACATTTATGTTTCCTGCCAAAAATGTGTCGTAACTTGTAAGGAATTAATTCGTGTGGAAAATGTTTATATTGGCGTTGTGAGATTAAACTCCAGTTTTTATAGTTTAATTTTGAAATATCTTCTCCCCCTTCCTTTAGGATTTAGAATTAATCTATCTATCTATCTATTGCCTGACGCCGTGATCCCCGAAGGGGTGGCCACGAACGAACCGCCCCCATGCACCTCTGTCCCCAGTCAGTCGACGCCCCTCCCCCCAACCAGCACCGCCTTCGTTCATGTACTTCCTCACTCCATCCTTCCCCTCTCCATTCGGTCTAACCTCTCCTCTCTCGTCCCTACCCCCTCACTCTCGTACAACCCTCCTTTAGTCATTCTCCATCGCTTTCCATACGTTCCATATGGCCGAAACCAGTTTTCAAGTTGTTCCTTTCACACGTTTCCAGCACATCTACCTCTCTCACCACACCGTAATTATTAATATGGTTAGAGATTATATATATATTATTATTTTTTATACTCTAGTTACTCTACTCGGCCGCTCACTCACTCTCTCTCTCGCTCTTATATATATTATATATATATATATATATATAATATATACCGTATTATATATCATTATCATATATATATATAGTATATATATACTATATATGATATATATATATATAATGTAGAACGTAATATAGCACACTATCATCCAGATAATTTGTTTTTAATACGCATGAGTTACATGAGTAAATTTCTAGGCTCAGCTAGGATTCGAACCGCAGTCAATCAGAATGACATCCCACGCTTTAACCTACTCCGCCGCGGCGTGCTAAAAACTTACTAACCCTTTCAAATATAAATTTAGGAGAAGGGAAATCCTACATGGGGAAGGTTAATATAATCCGGGAGAAGGTTGGTTAACAGTATAACACACGTGGCCGAGTGGGTTAAAGTGTGGGATGTCATTCACATTGACTGCGGTTCGAATCCTGGCTGAGGCCTAAATATGTATTCATGTAACTCATGCGTTTTATTGTGATATATTCTATATACTGTATAAATATTACCCCATTGCTTGCCAGGAGAAAAAAACAAAACAAACATTGGAACTCCCTTCCTCCCGAGTAGCGTGGGACTGACTGTAAACATCCCTTGTAGTGTACTCTGAATCATTGGTCCTACGACTTGGTATGGAATTAACCTTCCCCAAGTAGGATTTCCCGTCTCCTTTATTATGTGGGAAAAGGTTTGCAAACTTTTATCACGACGTGGCCGAGTGGGTTAAAGCGTGGGACGTCATTCTGATTTACTGCGGTTCGAAACCTGACTGAGGCCTAAATATATATATATATATATATATATATATATATACTGTATATACCGTATATATATATATATATATATATATATATATATATATATATATATATATACCGGTATATACGGTATATATATATACTGTATACATTATATATCACTATCAATCTATTTGTGTACATACAGTATATTGTTTTTAATCTATCTATCTATCTATCTGCCTTCACGGTTCTAGTTATAATTCCATCTACTCATACCCCTGACCTGTTTTTTTTTTTTTTTTTTTTTTTTGTGTTTTTTTTTTTTTTTATTTCCTTTTTTTTTTTTTTCCGTTTTTCTTTTTTTTACGAGTTCTCTGTGACATAAAAATTCTGGGCAACTTGTAATTCAGTGAGAGTGGGAAATGTCGGGAATCACCTTCCTTTTTCCTTTTCGTCTAATTTGGCGCTCTGGGATATAAAAGAGACTGATCTGGATTCTGCCGTGAGCGAGAGAGAGAGCGAGATGAGAAGAGAGAGAGAGAGAGAGATAGAGAGAAGAGAGAGAGAGAGAGAAGATAGAGAGAGAAGAAGAGAGAGAGAGAGAGAGAGAGAGCGTCGAGAGAGAGAGAGAGAGAGAAGAGAGAGAGGAGAGAAGAATTACAAAGGATACACAAGGAATCAAGCAACAAACAGGTCTAAAGTGACCCCTTCTATGGGGCTGTTTTCCTTTTGTCCACTCCAAAACAATGAGGATCAAGTGTCCAAACAGTGGTTTAGAGTGGGGTAAGTGAACATTGGAAAGGGAACTACTCCTTGCCCTAGAACTAATGTCCGTGGCAGGGATTAGGAAGTTAGTAGGGGACAGATGGGTTTAAGTAACTGAGTTGCGGGGGATAAAATAAAGTTATTCATTTACAAACGCAGTCAGTCGCGGGTGTTTTGATGCGAGATTATTTGTGGGCTAAGCGGAGTTTAAATGAATCAACGGTGGCTGCAGTCTATAACGTCTCGCTCGGGAAGCCGTTCCACAAGTGGACAACTTCGATTGAAGAAGAAATTTTCTTATGATTCGTGTGAGTTTAAAAAGATTTACCAATAATTTTGCAACCGTTTCTCCCCCCGCGTGTAATTAGATTGGTCGATAGTGAAGTACTTAATACAGTTCATATTGTCGATGTGCCCCTTTGATGATTTTGAAACACTTGAAATTAAGTCACCACCTCTTAAGCTGGTTCCTGAATCTGGCGTGCTGGTTTAAAGGAAATAGATTTAATCTCCTCTAAGAGAGGAACGCTCTCTCGTATGGTTGTTGTTCTTAGATAGTAGGGCTAGGTATAATTTTTTTGGTAACTCATACTTTGACAACTCTCAAACTCGTTCTAGCTTGTTTATATCTTTTTGGTAATAAGGCAAAACCAGGATTTGAACGCAGTAATTCCAGAAGAGGGCGGACTAATAAGGAATTGGTAAGGGGTTAAGGATAACTTCTTTGGATTTAATGGCTCAGAATTACCTGTCCTATAAAGCCAATTATTTTGTTTTGCCTTCTTAACAACTTCTGAGCATTGTTGACTCGGTTAATTTTTTTTTTAGGTTACTCGATATGTTACTCCCCGAGATCGGGGTTTCTTTGGGTTTACAGTTCGTTAAGCTGATTGCCTCATTCACAGTGAATTGGAGTTTGCTTTCCTCATTTAGGTATCCGATATTGTAGTACTTTTACATTTATCCGCATATTGAAACTCATTTTGCCCAATTTGGGCCCAACATGAACAATGTTATCTAGATTGTGTTTGCATAATCGTCACACTTGTTCTTTTGAGAGTACTCTCATTTTGTTGCAATTTTTGTATCGTCACCGCAAATTTTGAGATTTTGTACAGGGTGAGACCCTCATCTATGTCGTTTGATGTACATTAGAAAGATAGTGGTCCTAGTACCGCGCCCCTGGGTTACCCCGCTACTTACATTTGGTCCATTTAGATGCCTTACCGTTTATGACTACTCTTTGCTTTCTGTCGCTGAGCCAATTTTTCTATCCATTTCAACACACCGTCCCTTGTATTCCAGTGCGCTTTTTAGGTTTTCGGCAGTAAACGTTTGTGGGGAACTTTTGTCGAATGGCCATTTTGAAATCAAGGTATATAATATCTACAGCTTTACTCTCATCGTAGATGTTGAGGATATCGTGGAAGACTTCTAAAAGGTTTGTTAAACAGGAACGTTTTTTACGAAAGCCGTGTTGAGTATCTTTAAGTAAGATATTTTGCCTCTAAGTGATTTTACGAGTCTTGTCACTCTTATGCAACCGTTTTCTAGCCTTTTACATACAATTGAGGTTAAGACGAATATTGGAGGACGATAGGTTACTGGGTAGGGATTTGCTGTCCTTTTTTGAATATCGGTGTTACGGTTGGCCTAGGTTCCACTGATCAGCATAGTCCCAGACTGCAAGGATTCATTGAATTGCAATGTCATTGGTTTGGAGAGCTCATCCTTAGTCTGTTCCTTAACACAAACCCTCCTTTTAAAGGGGGGGGGGGAGATTGTATCAGGTCCACGAGCGTTTTTATTTTATATTTACCTTGAGTTTTATCTAAACAAATCAATACTTCTCTCTCTGTAACGGTGATATTGCTTAGAACAATCTGAATTATGCAATCTGAATCGGCGATGGGTGTAGGGATCATCACTGAGGTCTTCGGTTGGAAAAACTGATGCAAAGAAGGTTATTGAGGGCATTACTCATTTGTTACTTCATCTGTTGGTGTATTCTCCCTTTTCATCGACTAACGTGTCCAACAGTTTGAAGTAACTAACTACTTGTTTTCTTATCTGATATAACTTATAAGAATTTCTTTCGGGTTTGTTTTTACTTTGATTCGCAACATGTAACTCCAGGGTCCTTTTTACTTTGCTTAATTAACTTTTATTTTTGTGCTTTGCTTCGTAGCTCTACCAAATTTTCATCCCTTTCTTCGTTCCATTTTGTGAGCTGATTTTAATCTATCATTAGCAAATTTTTTAGTCTAAGCACGACAGTCCTGAAATATCTTTATTTTCCACCATACCATTTTTTTTGTTGCTTATCATTAATGCCTGGACGCCGTATTTTCGGGATGGTAATGGCAGGTCCTTGCAACTGCCTTAAGGTAAGTGGTTGTTGAAACACCTCCCAAGATGTATTTATGGTACGGTATTGTTAGTCAGAAAAGCTCCAGTCAGTTTCTTCTTTAATCTTTGATTTAATTTATGAAAATTTGCTTTCCTTGGAAATTAGGGACCTTTCTCAATGCTGCTATTTGATTTGTTTACTAGTAAACTTTAAAGTGCAAAGTTTATCTGTGGGGGGTACGATGGTCCGCTGTTACTTAATTCATCAACCAACATTCAAATTCTCTATTTCATTCTTCTTTTGTTGCGATGTACAAGACGTCAACGCACATTATTACCACGGGTCGGAGATTGTAACTACTTGAAAAAGTGAACTCCTCTTGCAAGTTAGCATAGAGTGTCGTGTTCCATGAGTGTAGGAAGTAAGAATATCGCCGCCATTGCTCACGGGTAAGTTTGAAAATCGCCACGAATTACGGTATCTTGTCATGTTAAGTTTATTTTCTGCAATTTGTTCATAAATTTCACTGGTCAGTTTGCACTGATTGAGGATGGGGGTCTGTATAATAAAGCTATACTTATTTTAGTTCCTCGTTTATTATTTAACTTAGTACGTAAAATATGTCTCTATTCGCATTTGGAGGTGTTTGAACATTAAGACGGGATTAAGAACTTTTCCTTTATAAAACAGAACTCCTCCTCCATTTTCTATTGATCCGACCTTTTCTCAACCATTGTATAACCAGGATTGTAATATTCGGCTAAAAAGTCCTCTGTCTTCCGTATTTAACCAACATTCTGTAATGCCGATTATATCATAATGTTCTGTAAACACGATTTCCTCTAGATCTGAAAATTTATTGCGTATGCTACGAGCATTTACATAAAACACCTTAAGAGTATTAGAGTTGGATGTTACTGAGAGAGAGAGAGAGAGAGAAGCAGAGAATAGAGAGAGAGAGAGAGAGAGAGAGAGAGAGAGAGAGAGAGAGAGTAAATAACAATACAAAAAGCTTGACAGATAGGTAGGGAATGAAAATGGAAGAGCTAAATAAATATATACATGACAAAATACGGGGACGAGAGAGTGAGTGAGTGAGCAAAAGAGAGCTGAGTTGGAAAATAAACAATACAAAGAATCTTGACATATTGGGATTGAATATGGATGAACCAAGTAAATAAATAAGAGAGCCAAGGAGAGAGAGAGAGAGAGAGAGAGAGAGAGAGAGAGAGAGAGAGAGAGAGAGAGAGAGAGAGAGAGAGAGAGAGAGAGAGAGAGAGAGAGAGAGAGAGAGAGAGAGAGAGAGAGAGACGAGAGTAGAGAGAGAGAGAGAGAGAGAGAGAGAGAGAAGAGAGAGACGAGAGAGAGAGAGAGAGAGCAGAGAGAGAGAGAGCGCGAGAAGAGGAGAGAGAGAGAGAGAGCAGAGAGTCACACGACCTTTATAAAGGTGTTTCCTGAACTAATTATAAGGTGTGTTCAGGCCTAATCGAATCACTCGTAGGGTTTTATCAATATAAGATGGGACAGCAAAATAGAAGGCTCTCTCCCCACCCGAGAGAGAAATGAGAGAGAGATATGCCTTATTATCACAAACCAATATTACCCCCTGCATAATTTATACAGGTTAAATAATGAATTGTGGGCTGAATTACCTAGTTGAGGAGGAGGTCACCTGGTACACAGCGGAAGGGTATTATTATTTACACGTTTACCTGTATCTGAGATTCTGAGGCGAGAGGAATCCTTTTGGACTGTATAGTAAGTACAGTAAGTGTGATGCATTGATGGTCCCAGTCAAAGGCCGGCTTTTGGACTGTATAGTAAGTACAGTAAGTGTGATGCATTGATGGGCCCCGGCACAGGCCGGCTTTTGGGACTGTATAGTAAAAGTACAGTAAGTGTGATGCATTGATGGTCCCAGTCAAAGGCCGGCTTTTGGACTGTATAGTAAGTACAGTAAGTGTGATGCATTGATGGTCCCAGTCAAAGGCCGGCTTTTGGACTGTATAGTAAGTACAGTAAGTGTGATGCATTGATGGTCCCAGTCAAAGGCCGGCTTTTGGACTGTATAGTAAGTACAGTAAGTGTGATGCATTGATGGTCCCAGTCAAAGGCCGGCTTTTGGACTGTATAGTAAGTACAGTAAGTGTGATGCATTGATGGTCCCAGTCAAAGGCCGGCTTTTGGACTGTATAGTAAGTACAGTAAGTGTGATGCATTGATGGTCCCAGTCAAAGTGCCGGCTTATTTGGGACTGTATAGTAAGTACAGTAAGTTTTATGCATTGTGATGGTCCCAGTCCAAGGGCCGGCTTTTGTACTGTATATTAAGTACAGTAAGTGGTCGAATGCCTTGATGGTCCCAGTTAAAGGCCTGCTTTTGGAGCTGTATAGTAAGTACAGTAGAGTGTGATGCATTGATGTTCCCCATTCAAAGGCGGCTTTTGGACTGTATAGTAAGTACAGTAAGTGTGATGCATTGATGGTCCCAGTCAAAGGCCGGCTTTTGGACTGTATAGTAAGTACAGTAAGTGTGATGCATTGATGGTCCCAGTCAAAGGCCGGCTTTTGGACTGTATAGTCAGGTGTGCTGGGGGTACAGTAAGTGTGATGCATTGATTAGTCCCAGTCAAAAGGCCGGGCTTTTTGGACTGTATAGGGTAATTAACAAGTAAGTAGTGATGCATTGATGGTCCCAGTCAAAGGCCGTCTTTTTGGACTGTTATCGGAAGTACAGTAAGGGTGTGAATGCATTGATGGTCCCAGTTCAAAGGCCCCGCTTTTGGACTGTATAGTAAGGTACAGTAAGTGTGATGCATTGATGGTCCCCAGTCAAAAGGCCGGCTTTTGGACTGTATAGTAAGGGTACAGTACTGTGATGCATTG
>CM064484.1:28962799-29044492 GCA_032716605.1 Paralithodes platypus | reverse complement strand
CAATCTGCCAACTTTTAGGTTGGCAGTAGGGAGGTCGATCCACGGAAAAGACGCCGTCACTTGAGATCTAGAAGATATATAAGTAAAAGGAACAGTCAGAGTAAGCTATGGGTATGGCAGAGATCGCTCAGCTCTCACTCTGATAGACCAGCCCATCACCAATTGTCTAAAGTAATACAGTAAAGGTAAAACCACTTTCCTTCTTCATGAGGAATAGTTTTGTGATCTTCTTACACAATGCTCTGAAATAATGAAAATTACTCTAAACCACGTCTAAACCTAGAAGCTAAATTCTAAAAGTATTTAGCCTAAGCAATAACAAAAATTTCTAAAGAAATAAAGGTAAAACTTCTTTCCTTCTTCGCTAGGAATGGTTTCATGATCTTACACAATGCTCTGAAATAAGGAAAATTACATTCTAAACCTTTAAGCTAAATTTTAAAAGTATTTAGCCTAAGCAACATCCAAAATAATCTCACCTAAAACTATAGGAAAACCCTTGATTTGATGCCAAAATCAGATGATAAATCATCAAAGTATAAATGACCGTATATGCAATATGGTAGATTATAATCTACCATATTGAAGATAGGGTCAATTTTACCTTTATCATCTGATTATCATTATGCTATAGTTATCCCATACTCTGGCAACTATTAGAATAGATGATTTTACTAATTGAGGAAGGATCTCTAACCATTACAAGAATACAAATTATCTCAATAATCCTTTGAGCTGCCCGAGATCTTTCTAAAGATTAATATAATCGTCTAATAGGCCTAGTTGCCATGAAGAAATGATATACTAACTAGGACATCACCTACATGGACTACAGAATGGGTTAAACTATAGACTATAGTCAGTTTCATTCCAGCTGACGGTAAATTGCAAATTTACAATGTATTCACCTCTCATTAATCAGCTGTTGCGAATATTTTGTAGCAAATACGCTTTGAATTGTGAACATTTAGTATTTATATGATGCAGAAACACAGTAATTGCATTTATTTCAATTACATATCGATTAATCAATTGCTAAGATATTCAATTTACAGTCAGATATAATGAAACGGAGTATTATAGTACAGTAAACCCTCGCCATCTCGGACCTCTAGAAGTCGGAAACCGTACTAGTCGGACTGGCTACGGCCTCTCGGACATGCACTTCCGTATTTCGGACATTTCCGTCATCGTTCCGACAGTCTCTGACGTTGTGGGACTTTTTATAAGTATTCAGAAAATGTCCGATATTATATTTTTCAATTCCATTGCATTAGAAATGATTCAAAGATTACAAAAAGTCCAAATAAGACATAGTTATGTTAATGTATAAGGGATTTACGTAGATGCATTAGAGAGATAGAGAGATAGAAAGAGAGAGTTACAGAGGGGGAGTGAGCGATAAACACGAACTATGAGACGGACTTAATTGGTTCTGAAAAGACAAGATAGATAGAAAGAGTTACATAGGGGGAGTGAGCGATAAACACGAACTATTATGAGACGGACTTAATTGGTTCTGAAAAGACAAAGGAGACATTTTTATTGACTCTTTTTCATGTTATTATTTGTGTGCTAGAAGGATAATATTGTTTTCAATTCCATCGCATTAGAAATTATTTATAGATTACAAAAAGTCCAAATAAGACATAGTTATGTTAATGTATAAGGGAGTTAGTTAGATGCATTAGAGAGATAAATAGATAGAGAGAGAGTGGCTAGGGACGAGCGAGCGATAAAATACTAACATATACGAGACATGTATGGTGTGGTGGAGTGGTCTGGCCACTGGCCTGGTAATCCAAAGGTCCCGGGTTCAAATCCCGATGTATCAATGGGAAGATATTATTGGGATGGAATTTGTGCTGTACCTGGTATCCAGTGCATTACCACAAGCCCACCGAAACTTCAATAAAATACCCTCATTGTTCCCTGATTAAATAGCACTTGTATGAATATTCCCATATTCAAAATATGCTATAGGGGTGCAATGCCTGGTGAGTTATCTGCTCAACAGGTGGCGTTGTGTGTGTGTAAGTGTGAGAGTCCGAGTGTAGGGGGTGAGACAGTGAAGCACGGGAAACGAGGTGGCTTCAGAGATGGGGTCGTTTCGGGCCATGAGTGAGTACCGTGCCTCATGTGAAGGCAAGATGGCAGGTGCTCGTTGTACTCTACGTGCTTCACATGTCTCACTTCCTAGACTGGAACAAGACCTCACGGGCTTCACTGTTCATTGTAAAGCGGTGAATGTTAAGGCTCTCAGCCTATGCCCGAGAGGAAGTAAGTTGGAATATAGAAAAAAAAAAAAAAAAAAAACAGACTTATGTTTCTGAAAGACAAAGGAGACATTTTTATTTACTCTCTTTTTCATTTTAGTGTTAGAAGGGTAATATTGTTTTCAATTCCATCGTATTAGAATTGATTCATAGATTAAAAAAAGACCAAATAAGACATAGTTATATATATGTATAAGGGAGATAGATGCATTAAATAGATATATAAAAAAAAAAAAAAAAAAAAAAATCTCAATTTCTCTGGTGACGCGGACTTTCCTCGTCTAATTCGGAATTTTCCCTCTCTTAAGTCGGACATAAGTCGGACTTCGGACATCTCGGATTTTCGGTCATCTCGGACTGGGTCTCCCCCCAATTAGTCCGAGATAGCGAGGGTTTACTGTATAGAGTGATGTATACTGTACATACATTTCGTACCTACGAGACTCTGGATCCTTGCTTTGCCTGTCCCTGGCCTAGGCATCTGGTGCCTCGAATGTTTGTCAACAATGAACGTTCGCTAGCATTTGAGAATGCTTAAAGTTATAAATAGCCTATATCTTGATTTTCTTGTGAGTCTCTTATATAGTACATTTCGAAGTATTAACAATATTTTACTATAATTTTAATCAGTCAAATGAGAAATAATCCAGAATATCAATAAATATATACACCATTCAAACATTGCATACAATATAGTTACCGGTATCGAAAGAAAACCACCCAGAAAATATTTAGAGGGGTAACTTAACTATTAATATGTTTAGGCAATGGCGTGCATGAATTCGTTGCCTAAAAGGCTAAATTGTATTTAAAATATATATAGCCTACTGTGATTACTGTAGTAACTGTACATCACAATAAGAAATCGCTATGGCGTTATTCATCATATTATAGCCTATTAATGACGAATGGATAGGTATTTAGGCTTAATACTTGTTACTATATTTGCACTATAGTTAAATATAAGGGTTACTTAACCCTCTCCGACATATGACGTGATTTGGAGTCTATTAGGGATACTTTAAAGCCTTTGTTACCATCAGGGGTATTTAGAAACCTTTAGTTTAGTTACTTCAACCTCTGCAGTTGTCTTTGAGTTAGCTGTGGGCAGAAACACTAATTTTGGAGAGGTAATTATAAGAGTGAGAGAACTCTATTTCTTATTGCGAATCTGGCAACCTCTGCGTCATAAATGCGTGAAAGGGTTAAGGAAGATTTGGCGCCCCCCTTCAAGTGGCGCCCATGGCACTTGCCCTGCCTGCCCCACCCTAGATACGCCACTGAAATCAGGTCCCGATGGATGTCCCGAATGTAGCTGAAATTTTCAGAGTAAATCATCGACTTTTATGGTATCGGAACGTATAGGTAAGAGGGTGGTTTGGGGGATGGTGGGGAGCAAGGTTGTGAAGGCCCTTCCAAAGGGTTCAAAGATAGACTTAAACACTGCGCCTAAGGAAAGGTAATAGGAAACCCATACAAAAACTTTACAACTTTATTACAATAATCTTTAAAACAAAATAAAATATGAATGATTACGTTTGTAGTGACTAGGTATAGCGAAGCCAAAAGTGACAAGGAGTCTGCCCCTGCCCCTAATATGACTAACTAGCTTTTCACTGCCTCCTCTATAAACTCCCCGGTACCGACTGATCTTTACCGATGTATCGTACAATTGTATATTGACTGATGAGGGGTAGTAGGGAGTGGAGGTCCCGGCTAGTGAGCAGGCAGACGTCGGGGCAGCTCATCGTCTCGTCCTGGACATCACTACTAGACGCATCCCCGCTTGGCCCCGCGGTGGTATGATCATAACTATAGGGATAAATCCAATTGTCAGAACAAATATTAATAAAGAA
The DNA here is from genome assembly GCA_032716605.1 of Paralithodes platypus. NCBI lineage: Eukaryota > Metazoa > Arthropoda > Malacostraca > Decapoda > Lithodidae > Paralithodes > Paralithodes platypus. The sequence continues at coordinate 29,040,360 of CM064484.1, read as the reverse complement.
TGAAAACTGCGGCCGAAGACTAGGTAACAAGAAAACGTTAAATAATAAAGTTTAAGAAGGCCGTCTTCCCAAGTAAAAAGAAATAGTTAACACTGAATGCACAAATTTCCCTCTTTCCGATATTTAACAAAATATGCACTAATACTCTTCACAAAATACACCACTTGCAAATAACAAGCACCGAAAATACTAACGTGCACTCAAGGCAGGAGTAGATAAGTAACTGATTATAATCTCCCTCCACCACTAGAAAATACCTAGCTTTTATACTCAAGTCTTCAAAAGCTCGATATAAGGGTGAATGATCTAACTCACAGGAAACACTTATATTTAACTCGAAGTTCCGAGACCTCAATATAAGCGCGAGACAGAGACAACGAACTCACGGTAAACAAATTTAACTCGAAGCTCCGGGTGATTATACTAACGTGAAACAGTGAAACACTAGAGAGAAAGCAAGATACCGCTCATCGAAGAGTATACAACAAGGATAGGAAAGTAATTACACTATTCAATAAGGAACTTAAAAAGTGAATAGGAAAGAAACTATACTGTTCTATACAGACTACTGATATAGACTCATTAATATAAATATGAATATATATATTCATATTTGTGCCACTTGATAAATAAATAAATTTCCCTCCCAATGCTCCCCCCAAAAGTATCTATCCACGGATAGATATAAACATAAATTTATTTACATGACCCAAGAGTGATTATTTACCTGCTCGACTAAGCAAATCAGCCCCAACATTATCCTGACCTGGAATGTGAACTAGCCTGAACCTGTATGGCTGCAGGGACAACACCCAACGCAACAATCTATTATTAGTTCCCTTGGAATTTCCTCATGTAAATTAGAGGCTTGTGGTCAATCTCAAGAATGAATTCTCTACCCATGAGGTAAAAATCAAACCTTTTGATACCAAAGAGCATGGCAAGGCACTCCCTTTCGATGGTAGAATACCGGCTCTCCCGATCAGCTAGTTTCCGACTTGCATAGGCAACAGGGAAGGGATGACCGTCCACGTACTGAAGCAACATTGCACCCAGTCCATAGTCTGAGGAATCTGTTCTTAACACAAAAGGTAGAGAAATATCAGGCAATTTCAGTATAGGGTCAGATGAGAGGGCCGATTTGAGCTTGTCAAAGCAGTTTACAGCACTTTCACTCCACACAAGAGGTTCCCTAACACCCTTTCTCAGCATATCAGACAAAGGACTCGTCAATGTGGAAGCCTGGGAATGAACATCCTATAAAATGAAACCATTCCTAAGAAGGATCGTAAGGTCTTCTTTTTGTATGGGGGAGGAACGTCTAAGATGGCCTTGACTTTGCTCTCAATGGGTCTAATGGATACTCCATTTATGTCATAACCTAGATACTGAATGGAGTCACACCCAAACCTACATTTACTAGGCTTAACTGTAAGGCAATGATCAGATAGGCGGCTCAAGACAGATCTAAGGGCCGAGATATGCTCCTCCCAGGTTGCCGCATAAACTAGAATATTATCAAAATAAAAGGCAACATTCCTTAACCCTGCTAACACTATGCGCATAAGGCAGATGAATGTGGCACATGCAGTCTACAGAATTCCATAAGTCCCTTGGGGGTAGGAAAAGCAGTTAATGGCATAGCCTCATCAGTAAGAGGAATTTGATAATAAGCTTTGGCTAGGTCTAGTTCTGTAAAGTACAGTACTTTGATCCAGTAAACTTGTGTAGGTCATCGTTAATAGTACACATAGGTTCTGCATGAAACTGAGTGATAGCGTTAACATTCCTGTAGGAACCATCCGGCTTCTTAATCATCACGATAGGTGATGAATGAGGTGACTGAGATGTGTGTGTTTTTTTTTTGTTTTTTTTTTTTTTGTTTTTTTAAGCGACAATGAACGGAGGAAGGAAAAACACAGATAAAACAAAAAGGTCCATGTGCCTAAAGGCATCCTCCATTCATAAAATGTTTGTAACAACTGGATTTAAACATTTGTAGATTGTAAGTTTGTGGAAAGCAATTCGAGGGAAGTGAATTCCAAAGAGTAGTAGCTCTGGGGATAAATTAATTCTGATAAGCAGAAGTTCTGAAGGTCTTATTATTCCTTGCCAAAGCAAGGTTTCCAACTCTTCTTCAATTTTTTTTTTTTTTTTTTAAAAGACCTCCGTCTACGTATTGTGAAAAACCTGTTATCCTCCGGCAAATTGTGGGGTTGAGTGAGTGAAGGGGGGGACAGTGAATGAAGGAGGATGCATGTTTTTCATAATAAGTGTTGCTAGCCCCAAACGCGCGAGCAACTGTGTCTTTCAACCATCCGACACATCCCCTTTTATTTATGTGCATCACACATGTTACATACAAATAAAGTTTATGTTTTGTTTTACCCTACTGTGGAAAGACTACGGATACACCACTCCTGCCCGGGCCTCACACAGTGGCATGACCCAGTCCTGTCGAACTGAGCTCATGACGCTGGTGGCATTGCCCCGGAGGATAGCCATCCCTAGTCTTTGCTTGAGCCAGAGGGTTTCCCGGGGTTCTCCTGAAACTTCTCTGATTTTACGGCCTATTTCATTCACCATCTTAAGGGTGGTAGGGCCGAAGACTCCTGAAGTTTCGAATGCCAGGGGCTCGAACTGATGATTTCTGGCGATGGCTTGATATTTTTGCTTGCTTTTATTTTCTGCTATCCGGGCGGCTTCACCTGCTTCGTCGGCGTTTCTGGCGGTGTTGGTTGTGGAGAAAGTGTCAACACATGTGGCATCCCACACGAGGCACCGGCCATTCTTGTAAGGGAAAGTGGTCATCCCATCTGGCCGTTTGCCGTCTTCTCTGTGAAGTCCATGTGGTTCGAGGATTGATGCACGGTTAGCACTCTGCAGGGCCCGTTTTATGACATCATTTAGTGCAGAGTGTCTTGGCAGGCGGCCTGCGTTGTAATTACATGACAAGGCATGGTGACCTTGAGCATCCATCCACCCACCACACTTGCAAGTGTGTGGGTGACAAACTGCCGCACCCACTCTGAGCGCGATGGCAACCCGGAGCGCTTCAGCATCCAAGTGAGTTCCAAGAGGTGGGATGGGGATGGCGTGTAACCACAAGCCACTCTCCGAACGGGCGGCTGCCTGGAGGCGTGCTTTTGCAACCTGGTCTGCATTGGTTAGGAGATTTTCTTGAGTTTTCTTCGCCGAGATGGTATCCCACGCTTTCTGCTTGCTCCTGGAGGTACCCTGAGGCTCCTCCTCTACTCCCCTTCCAGGTGTTAATCGCTGCTGTTACGTCCTCATTAAGTGTCATTCCGGGTTGAGAAGAAAGGATGGACAATACGAGGTCGTTGGTTGCGATGAGGGAAGAGATAAAGTCTGGGGAGGCAATATCCGAGGCTCTCCGTATGCCCAAGCCCCCGAGGCGGACAGGAAGGGTGGCTTGTGTCCAGGCCCGTTCTTTAAATTCCACGTTGGTGATGCTGGTCACTGCTTCTCGGATTATGCTGTCTAATTAGGATTGTAAGTGAACAGGGACTGGATAATGCTTTGATTTAAAGTTTTCAGTAGTATTCAACCTTATGTCATGATAGAGAGTGGAGGTACACCCGGGAAGTGTAGAAAATACCTGATTATACTCTGTAACTAATCCTTTATCATCATTTACCTGTTTAGTATCCAATTGTGGGGATAAGTCAAACTCACCGGTGTCCTCTACCGGTGATTCAGAAGATTCCAGGTTCGAATCCTGGCAAGTTCGCTTGTGAAGGCCCTTCCAAAGGGTTCAAAGATAGACTTAAACACTGCCCCTAAAGAAAGGTAATAGGAAACACATACAAAAACTTTACAACTTTATTACAATAATCTTTAAAACAAAATAAAATATGAATGATTAAGTTTGTAGTGACTAAGTATAATGAAGCCAAAAGTGACAAGGAGTCTGCCCCTGCCCCTAATATGACTAACTAGCTTTTCACTGCCTCCTCTATAAACTCCCCGGTACCGACTGATCATTACCGATGTATCGTACAATTGTATATTGACTGATGACAGGTAGTAGGGAGTGGAGGTCCCGGCTAGTGAGCAGGTCACTAGCAGGCAGACGTCGGGGCAGCTCATCGGCTCGTCCTGGACAACACTACATCACTACTAGACGCATCCCCGCTTGGCCCCGCGGTGGTATGGTCATAACTATAGGGATAAATCCAATTGTTAGAACAAATATTAATAAAGAATGAAAACAGCGGCCGAAGACTAGGTAACAAGAAAACGTTATATAATAAAGTTTAAGAAGGCCGTCTTCCCAAGTAAAAAGAAATAGTTAACACTGAATGCACAACTTTCCCTCTATCCGATATTTAACAAAATATGCACTAATACTCTTCACAAAATACACCACTTGCAAATAACAAGCACCGAAAATACTAACGTGCGCTCAAGGCAGGAGTAGATAAGTAACTGATTATAATCTCCCTCCACCACTAGAAAATACCTAGCTTTTATACTCAAGGCTTCAAAAGCTCGATATAAGGGTGAATTATCTAACTCACAGGAAACACTTATATTTAACTCGAAGTTCCGAGACCTCAATATAAGCGTGAGACAGAGACAACGAACTCACGGTAAACAAATTTAACTCGAAGCTCCGGGTGATTATACTAACGTGAAACAGTGAAACACTAGAGAGAAAGCAAGATACCGCTCATCGAAGAGTATACAACGAGGATAGGAAAGTAATTACCCGGTACACTATTCAATAAGGAACTTAAAAAGTGAATAGGAAAGAAACTATATATACTGTTCTATACAGACTACTGATATAGACTCATTAATATAAATATGAATATATATATATTCATATTTGTGCCACTTGAATAAATAAATTAATTTCCCTCACAGAAGCGTAATTGACTCGTGTTACAAATATGAAGCCGATTGGTGAGGTAGTTTCGCCACCACGGATTTTCCTTTTTTTCCTTTTCTTCGTACGGATACGCTGGAAGTGGGTGGGGGGAAGGCAGAAGGGTATGAGACTTGTCACACAAATATGGAACCGATTGGTGCAGTCGTTTCGCCGCCACAGATTTTCCTTTTTTTTCCTTGTGAGGCGACCGATAGTCAGCGACTGGGTGGGGGGAGGGGGTTGTGTTGGTGGTGGCAAGAAGCCAGAAGGGTAAGGTACATGTGGTAAAAATATGAAAGCCATAGGTGCAGTCGTTTCGCTGCTACGATTTATTTTCGGCGAGTCCGTATATATACGGACCTGGCACTGGGCGTGACAATACCCTAGTCCGTATATACAGTATACGTACCTGGCATTCAGGGGGTTAAAAGTCGGCCAAAGCTCTTAAATACTAACCTCTAGACCTGATCACTTTGTAAGGAGAACAACAAAGAAAAAGTGAGCTACCGTATGCAGCGTTGGGAACTTCTCACCGAGACGCTATGAACTCCATGTCATAGCGTCTCTGAGAAGTTCCCAACGCTGTATACGGTAGGTAATTTTTTTTTGGAGTTCTCCTTAGAAAGTGATCAGGTCTAGAGGTTAGTATTGAAGAGGTTTGGCCGACTTTTAATGAATACACTATAGCGTTTCCAGTATTTATTATCCGTGTTTTATGTTTATCGAAAGTCTGTACAGCCATTCTTGACTTAGTCGCCTGAATTTAATGTTTTTAATGATTATACTTCATAAATTAGTGAACAAAATTCACTCTGCTTCAAAATTCCTCACTTGACCCCTTCACCGCCATGGTTATTTTCATCGTATTCTGGATTTATGTATGTACACTCGGTACAAAAAGTATCTGCACCCCTACGCTGATCATCAGGTGTGTACAGCTCGATAGGGTTGGTACATCTGCCTGCAACTATATCCGATCGTCTCAGACACACGGATATAGTTGCAGGCAGAGGTATCAACCCTATCGAGCTGTACACACCTGATGATCAGCGTAGGGGTGCAGATACTTTTTTGACTGAGTGTACATACATAAATCCAGAATACACTGAAAATAATAATGGCGGTGAAGGGGTTAAGTGAGGAATTTCTGTTTTGTGTATTATGTTTCATATTTTGTTTTGCTAAATATTTTGTTCCACATACCTGTACTGTATTGACTTTGATTAGTTTTTTTTTCTTTATATTGTGTCGTCCCAGTTTTGGATGATATTAAAATTGGCTACTGACTAACTTTAGGAATAACATGCAAGTTGTTACATATATTTTCTTTTCTTTTCAGGTCAAGTGTTCCCCTGATGTAGCAAAAAAAATTTGGCTGTTGCCGTGGTGGTATGGCTGCCTGGTCCCGGCCTCTACTGCTTTAAGAAATGTAAGTACTGTACTGTATATTCATAATCGTTTTGTTTTTGGTTGCTTAGTTTATCATAATGTATGTTCCATCAATTGTGTCTATTCAATCAACTTCCAGTTAGTTAAGCAGTTGACTTGTGTTGATGCTTTTAATAAACCAGTGAAGTCGCACCTATTTCTGAAGGCTTATGATACTGCGGATCATAGAGTTACTGTACTGATGACTATAAACATATATTTTTTGTTGGAAAAATTGAAGTTAATGCGAGCGCTCGTGAATCATCTTTGAGAATTGGCGCTCGTACAATACAGTACCAGCCTATTATTATTATTAATATTATTATTATTATTATTATTATTATTATCTACAGTTGTTGGCTTTGTTGTACTTTGTCGTGTACGATGGCGCTAATAAGTCATGTCCCAGCTGTCATTACGCTTGGCTCGCTTTGTGCTGTATTAATGTCTGTCAGATGTTGTTGTTGTTGTTGTTCCCCAAGCTCCCTGGCCGAACAGCCCCAAGTCCCCGAGCAAGGCCAAGGCCATAACCGAGCGCCCCCACAGAACCCTCCCTGCCGACCACAATAAAGCCTGGGTGACCGAAGCCACTCCATGGCGGGGAGCTGAGGAGGGTGCGGAAACGCCCGGGAAACCAAAGCCCCACCCAGGGCCCTGTGCCTCTCAGCAATTATGAAGAGAAAGTTGAACGGCAAAGGAAAAATGTGACGCTTTGGCTTCCAATCTTGGTAGATTGGGAGGTCAATCCACGGAAGAGACGCCGTCACTTGAGATCTAGAAAATATATAAGTAAAAGGAACAGTCAGAGTAAGCTATGGGTATGGCAGAGATCGCTCAGTTCTCACTCTGATAGACCAGCCCATCACCACATGACTAAAACCCAATCCTCTCAGCATCAGCTAGGAAAGGCCCTAGAAAGCCACCTTTGGTGGGGGGATAGCTCCCCTATTTCAACCCCTTTCGGGGTTGGGCACCCACTTGTCTGTCAGATGTTGAATAGGGTGGGTAAGTGTAGGAACATGTTTGTATATACTCGATATGAAGAAATGAAGCTTGAGTATTGCTGATACCAATTATTGATCAAAATATACTTGGTGCCGAGACATGACTTATTAGTGCCACTGTACTTTGTCGTGTACTATTATGCATTTCTATGGTTGATGTATACTTGTGAATATTTTGATTGTATTGTTCTTTGCTTGGGTACTTTATATATTGGTTAGACACTTATGTTTTTCAGTATGGCTTGATTTGAGTGGTTTGCTGTATCATTGGAACTCTCCCAAAATCAGTATTTCCCTGTTCTTATGACTTGAATTGCTCCGTGTGTCCTGGCATTTTGGTTCGAACGTCCCTTGATTTTGGCCCTGTCACTCTTTCAACTCTAAGGAAGAAACTCGCTACAGGCAGTTTTGCTTTTTGTCTCCCTCACTCACATAGAAAAAAAAATAGATTTTGCTTGTGTATGGGTATATTTGATGGGTTCTTGTTTGCTTAAATAGTTTACTTTGATATTTTCTCTACTTGTGAAATGCCTCCTGTTGTTGCTCCGTTTTCTTTGGTAGTCAGTTTGCTGTTGCTAGTTTATTTGTGCTTATATCAATTGTCTTGTTTGGATATTATGTTAGTTTCCCGAATGTTTAGCGTTATGTTGCTTTAGTTGTTTATCTTATATTGTTTGCTTAACCCCTTCATGATTGACACATTTTGACAGTACAGTAACTCGGCTATCATTTTACATTGTTTTTGTCCGTTAACCCTCTTGAGTACCAGAAGTAACTTGGCTATCATTTGACATTGTTTTTGTCCGTTAACCCTTTGAGTACCAGCGATGTGTGTTAGATTTGTATTGTGGCTATATTTTGACGATTGGTGGTTAAAAGGGTTGGTCGAGATATTATTGAAGCCTTATTTTTGGCTAAAGGTCCTTCCTAAGCTGAATAAAGTGGTTGAAAAGAGTTGGTTGAGATATATTGAAGTATTATTTTTTGCTAGAGGTCCTTCTTAAGCTGAATAAAGTGGTTAAAAGTTGGTTGAGATATATTGAAGCCTTATTTTTTGCTAGAGGTCCTTCCTAAGCTTAATACTGGTTGATTACACAAATTTAATTAAGAACTTTAAAATTATAATAAGCTCCCATTTCTACAAAAATTAATATATTTAAAAAGCGGATTGCGCCATTGGATTCAGCGCGTCCTGAGGAATCCAAACATATCCCCACATGTCCAAATCTATTTTTTCCAAAAGAGTTGTTCTATTTTAACTTGTGACCATATCGTTGGAATCCTCTCGAAGCGGAGAGTTCCCAAAAAATAATTCAGGTGATTCCGACCTATTATATCCCCACAAAACACAATTTTTTTTTTTGTCAAATTCCTTGTAAAGTATTGTACAATCTTAAAACAGCTACCAAGCCCACAAAAATGGGCGGAATTAAAATCGGTTTGCGCCATTGGATTTTTCGCGTCGAGAAGAATCCGAATATACCGCTAAAATTATGAAAATCGAAAATGTTCGGTCAACCTCCAAAAAACACCAAGGCAAATCGGTGATTTTGGTCGAATTTTGACTTTGTCAATATTATTACATATTTGGATTCGTCTCGCCGTTGCGGATTCAACGGTATATATTTTTTTTAAATTTTGACCTATTTTTAGGCCCCCTAGGCCTATTTTAAAGTTTAAAAACTCCATAGACGAGTTATTTATGAACGGAATTTGTTTAAATTTATACCATAAGTACACTTTGGCAAGGTGAATCGAATGGCGCAAACAAAATTAAAATCGGACCATTAGTTTAGGATTTCGATTTTGACTGAGCCTTGCTGGAGGGCCCAGGGGACCGGTTTTTGGACTTTAAAAGTCCTCTGTAGCCCAAACTATAAGTCCTAGGGAATTCTATTTGGTGCCATTCGATTTTTATCGCCGAGCTGCTTCTAGACATGGTCTTAGATTTCATTTTCGCCCAGCCATTCGGCCAGAATCGAAAACAAAATCTAAAAAAAACTTGGGTTTAAAATTAAGCCCAGGGAAATTGGTGATTTTGGTCGAATTTTGACTTGTCAATATTATTACATATTTGGATTCGTCTCGCCGTTGCGGATTCAACGGTATATATATTTTTTTATTTTGACCTATTTTTAGGCCCCTAGGCCTATTTTAAAGTTTAAAAAACCCATAGACGAGTTATTTATGAAAGGATTTTGTTTAAATTTATACCATAAGTACACTTTGGCAAGGTGAATCGAATGGCGCAAACAGAATTAAAATCGGACCATTAGTTTAGGATTTCGATTTTGACTGGGCCTTCCTGGAGGGCCCAGGGGACCGTTTTTTGGACTTTAAAAGTCCTCTGTAGCCCAAACTATAAGTCCTAGGGAATTCTACTTGGTGCCATTCGATTTTTCTCGCCGAGCTGCTTCTAGACATGGTCTTAGATTTCATTTTTGCCCAGCCATTCGCCTAGAATCTAAAAAAAAAAATCTCAAAAAACCTTGGGTTTAATTAAGCCCAGGGAAATCGGTGATTTTGGTCGAATTTTGACTTGTCAATAATATTACATATTTGGATTCGTCTCGCCGTTGCGGATTCAACGGTATATATTTTTTTAAATGTTGACCTATTTTAAAGTTTAAAAACCCCATAGACGAGTTATTTATGAACGGATTTTGTTTAAATTTATACCACAAGTACACTTTGGCAAGGTGATCGAATGGCGCAAACAGAATTAAAATCGGACCATTAGTTTAGGATTTCGATTTTGACTGGGCCTTCCTGGAGGGCCCAGGGGACCGTTTTTTGGACTTTAAAAGTCCTCTGTAGCCCAAACTATAAGTCCTAGGGAATTCTACTTGGTGCCATTCGATTTTTCTCGCCGAGCTGCTTCTAGACATGGTCTTAGATTTCATTTTCGCCCAGCCATTCGGCCAGAATCGAAAACAAAATCTCAAAAAACCTTGGAGAGTGTTTTTTGGACTTTATTAGTCATTAGATACCTGTTGATGCTTGATAAGTTCTTTTGTCTTTATATAGTTTTTGTTTATTGAGAGTTAAATTATAATTAGTTTTGATTATGGTAATATTTGTCTGATGAATGATAGGCTCTATAATTGATGTTTCCACATAGCAATTTTGACTTTGTCCCAGTTTTGGTTTGCTTAGTTTGAAATTTTTATTTATTGATGAAACATTGCTTAGCAATAATAGGTATGGCATATTTACTTAGGTCCTTACTATGTTGTATTTCTCCGTACCAATACATTACATTAATGAAGTCAACGCACCAGGCGACAAAGGCCATATGGCACGAAATATTTAAAGACGGGAAGGAAGTTAACTAAATATCATCGAGAACTCGAACATGATGAAGGGAGATAGAAAACGAGGGAGATTCAGAAAGAAAATCAGCAAGACATGGCGGCCGGCGGAGGAAAGCCAGAAAAGGGAAGAAACGCGTGCGGGCAACGGAAAATAAGGGGCAAACGAGGAAAAGATGGGAGACAGAAAGCTGAACGGTTACAGCGCGAGCAAAGAGTCGGAGGAGAACGGGACATTAAAAACGAATGGGTAAGTCTGGTGTGGCCAATGCGGAGACGGGCCAAAGCCGTCTCCCATCGGCGATTACGGTGGGAGGGATCAGACCACCCAGAAACGGACGGTTTGACAGAACGAAGTTTATTAATGGAGATAGTGGACCACTGACTCTGCCACCTCGACCAAAGAAACCTGGACAAGGCAGGGAAGAAATCAGAGGCCGGGACAGCGAGTGAGGAGCGGGTACCCCGCACGGCAGCAGAACGAGCAAGGCAATCGACCCGCTCATTACCGCAAACGCCAACGTGACTGGGAACCCAGCAAAAATGTACAGCAAACCGAAGGACGAGGGAAAAGCCAGGGGGGAAAAGAGCAAAAGCGGAAAGGGAGGACGTTAGAAACGGAAAGAGCACGATGCGAGCAGCGAGAGCATGCGGACAGAAAACGGAGAACCAAGACGGGGGCGAGACGAAAAAGTAGCAACGACCGAAGGGGGAAGGGGAAGATGGGAATTGTTGAAGGCGAGCGTAAGAACGAAGGGACAGGAGAGCCCGACGGCGATAAAGAGAAGGGAAACCAGACTCAGCATAGAGGCTTTCAACAGGAGAGGAACGAAAAGCACCAAGGGCAAGACGAAGACCAGAGTGATGAACAGAATCAAGAGCATGGAGAACAGAATCAGAGGCTGAAGAGTAAACTTGACAGCCATAATCCAACTTAGAGAGGACAAGAACCGTATGAAGCCGAAGAAGAAGCGCTCGATCAGCACCCCAAGTGAGGTGGGACAAGGACTGAAGAAGGCGGAGGCGGAGTAAGGCAGCAACCTTGAGAGAAGAAACATGAGCGGACCAATTAAGACGAGAATCAAAAGTAAGACCCAAAAAAGTAGTAGAGGAATGATAAGGGAGGGCAGTACCATAAAGAGTAGAGGAGGATGAGGAATAGAATGGCAACGAGTAAAGGACATCGCGCAGGATTTGGAGGCGGAAAAACGGAACCCGTGGCGGGTTGCCCATGAAGAAACAGCCAGAATAGCGGATTGGATAAGTAGATGTAAAGCGGCAATATCTGAGTCGGCTGCGTAAATCGCAAAGTCGTCGACATACAAGGAAGACCGAACCCCGACAGGAAGAGAAGACACGATACCGTTGATAGCAATGAGAAAAAGGACGGTACTCAGGACACAACCCTGAGGGACACCTTCCAACTGAGGGTAAAGACAAGATAAGTGGGAAGCGACTCTGACACGAAAGGAACGAGAAGAAAGAAAATTCTGAATAAGGACTCCTAGATTACCGCAAATGCCACAAGAACGGAGCTGACGCAAAATGTGGTACTTCCAGGTAGAATCATAGGCTTTTTCGAGATCGAAAAAAACAGCAATGACAGGTTGACGACAAGCAAAAGCTGTCCTGATATAAGATTCCAAGCGAATGAGGGGGTCAAGCGTACTACGAGCACATCTGAACCCGAACTGGGAAGAAGACAACAAATGGCGCGACTCAAGAATCCACATGAGACGAGCGTTAATCATACGTTCAAAGAGTTTACACAGGCAACTGGTAAGGACAATAGGGCGATAATCCTGTGGGGAGAACCCAGACTTGCCAGGTTTAAGAAAAGGCATGGTCAGGGCAGTACTCCAAGAGGGAGGGAAAATACCAGAAGACCAAACCTTGTTATAGAGAGCTAACAAGAAGACCAGAGCTTGCGAGGAAAGATGTTTGAGCATGAGATAATGGATACCATCAGGACCCTCAGAAGTGTTCTTACAGGCACGGAGAGCGGTGCGTTACTCAGTTGAGGAAAAAGGAGCATTATAGGATTCGTCAGAGGAAAGACTAAAAGTAATAGGAGTACTTTCCGCAACGACTTTAAGCGAGTGAAACTCAGCAGAGAGGTGAGAACCACTGCTAACTGAGCTAAAGTACGAGCCCAATCGATTAGCAATTGTTTCGGAGTCTGCCACAGAAACACCATCAATGCGGAGGACTGGAGCACGGAAGGGAAGATGTTTACCAGAGATCTTACGAATACGTTTCCAAACCGAAGCGACAGGAGTGCGAGACGTAATAGAAGAAACATAGGACTCCCAACTCCGGCGTTTAGCGGCTTTGGTAGTACGACGGAAAAGAGCAGATGCACGGCGAAAGAGAAAAAATGACTCCTGAGAAGCAGGGGTGAGACGCTTACGGCGAAAACTTTTCCAAGCCTCCCGTTTAACCCGGAGGGCCCTGGAACACTCAGGAGACCACCAAAGGACGCATTTAGACGAGAAAGGGTGAGACGTCTGGGGAATGGACGTCAAAGCAGCACCGAAAACCAGATCCAGAAAAAACGAGAGCATGACACGGACCGATGAGAAAGGAGGAGGAAGCAAAGAAGGAACAGTAAGGGAAGCGAAAGAATACCAGTCTGCCCGCTGGAAGCACCAACGAGGGGAGTTAGGAGTAGGTAGTCAGAGAAAGGAGAATGGGAAAATGATCGGAATTGTGAGAATTCTCGAGAACTGACCAATGAAAATCAAGGGAAACGGAAGGGGAATGCAGGGAAAGATCGATACAGGAAAACGTACGAGTCCGAGCATCAAAATGAGTAGGAGCACCAGAATTAAGGATAAAAAGATTACGGTCTGAGAGAAAAGGTTCAAGCCGACGACCCCGGGGTGAAATAACATTGTCACCCCACAAGGTGTGCCGACCATTAAAAACACCAAGGACTAAGAATGGAGTGGGCAACTTAGATAAAATCTCGGAGAATTCGGTAAAATCGATGGGAAGAGAAGGCGACAAATACACAGAAACCACTGTTAACCAGCAGTCAAGATAGACTAGCAAAGGTGCAAGGGAAATGAGTAGAAAAGGACAGCTCTTCAAAAGGGACAGAACGATGAATAAGAAGACAAGTATCATGGAGAGAGTGGGGAGAACTATAAAAAGAGTAATGAGGAAAGGGAACAAGAGGAGAGAAAAGAAGAGTCTCCTGAAGACAAACGACCTTAGGGGAGTGAAGAGAAAGAAGAAAACGTAAGTCAATCCTTTGAGCATTAAGACTACGAAGATTCCACTGCAAAATGGACATAATAAAACAAAAAGAAAAAAGAAACTAAGAGGAGACTAAAGGAAAAAAAAACAACGAAAACAGACAAAAGAAAACCAGAAAAGGAGGCAAAAGCCACCGAAAATAAGAACGCACAGAAAAAGAGGAAGGACACACATAGAAGGAAAGAAATATACACAAATAACAATAAAGGTAAAACACACACACTTATGTACAACTAAGAAAAGGTGAATGAGGATAACGTGGAGAATTAAAAGGAGGCAAAAGCCAACAAAAAAAGAAAGGGAAGAATACACACTTATGCACAACAATGAAGAGACGGATGGGCGAACGGGGAGACAGATGAATACAAATAATGATAAAGGGAAAAATACACACTTATGTACAACAATGAAGAGGTGGATGGGTTAACGGGGAGACAGAAGAGAAGGAGGCAGAGGGGAGGACCGAAAACCCGGGGGGGGGGCGGGCGGGCGGGCATAGGGAGGCGGGCATAGGGAGGCTTGACAGCGAAAGAGAAGAAGAAAGAGGAGGGAAGGGCAGAGACAGAAGGAAGAGAAGAAGGTTGGGAAGGGGTAGAGATGGAAGAGGGGGGGACAGGGGAAGGAGGAGGCGGTTGAGGGGTAAGGGGCAGTGTAGAGGGGACGGGATGAATGTCAGCTGAAACGGTAAGAGGCGGGGGACGAGAAGAATCGAATCTTGGGAATGGACATGTTTAAGTCAGAGGGAGGGCGAAGGCAGGAAGAAGAAATCCGTACCAATAATTGATGCCTACTTTTATTTGTATAATTAACTATCAGTATATTGCTCAAGAGGTCCTTACTATGTTGTATTTCTAATAATTGATGACTTATATAATTAACTAGCAGTATATGCTCAGGCACTTATTTAGTTATACTTTTATTAATCTTTACGCAGTTTAATGAGACTCCATATTATTGGTACATGTACACTCTGATGCCAGTCTCTAAGCCACTGACATTTATATTCTTGTTAAGTCCATGATTATTTATATGCATCAGTCACTTGAACCAGTTGTCCATTGTATCCATGAAGTTTGGAATTTTATTAAGTTATTTCCATAGCCATTTTGATTAGTTCCTTTGAGTCTATCTTGTGTAGTCCAAGTTTTGGTTTGTTTATTTTGAAAGTTTTAAATTATAATTTGGCAAAGCCAAATGTTACAAGGGTTATTATGAAACATAAGTATACAAAGTCAATTTTATTAGACAGAAATAACAATAAGTTTTAAAGGTTTATAATAGTTTTTCATTATAATAAACATACATGGTCACATAGAAAATATCCAGTACCGGTACTCAAAGAAATTACAGTACAATCTTTTAGTAACTGTTCAGTTTCAGTTATTTTGAATGTCCAATGACTTTAAAGTTGTATAGTAATCAATTAAAAGTATATCATTGTCACCGATGCTTTAAAAATCTATAATTGTTGTGATATTACTAAAGTATTGAAAGTTATCAAATGTTATCTATTTAAAACAGCAGACTTTAGTTGTCGATAATCCCAAAGCCTAATGTTTGTAAGTGATGGAACTAGTTGAGTTACTATAAGTACATTAAGTGTAATATAAGTAAAGTCCATTGAAAGGTGCTTGAAGACTTAGAATTTTTCTATCACAAATAGCCGGCTGTCATGTAATATTTGGAAATACAGTAAACGTTTTGAATACCATATCTTTGTTTTATTATAATACATGTAATAGGATACAGTTCACCTTAGGTTCATACCAAAGGCTGGACTCTTACTTTACTGAATGGGATTTAGATATTCAGAGTATTTTGTTAAAGTAAAAAAAAAAATCAGCAAAAACGCCAAACAATGAATGTAATGTAGAATTCAGTTAGCTTTGTCGCTTTGTCACTTTGCAAAATTTTGCCGCTCCAAACATATCAGAACTGTGGACATGCAAAATTTTCCGAAGTCCAAACCACCAAATTTTGTCAAGTCCAGTCAGGAAAAAATTTCATTGGTTTGGACTATGTTCGGCAATTTTTTTTAAAAAGTGGAACTTAAAAAAAATTCAGTGGTGTAACAATTTCACAAGTCCAGAACTAGACTTGTGAAAGTTTACACCACTGAAATTTTGCGAAGTTCCACTGGACTTTGAAAAATTTCAGTCCCCCCCCCCCCCCCCCCCCCGAAATTTGCTAAGTCCAGCCTGAGGCTGGACTTAGCAAAATTCTGGGGGAAATCAGTCAAAAGTCTATGGGGTGAAACCCAAACATTTCACACCGCAAAAAGTGCAGCAACTCTGTCCATTTCAAACCTAACTTCACATAGCCCAGTCATGTCATTGGCTCAATTAACCCTTTCAGTACTGTCACTACTTATTCTGGCTAACCTCAAAAGATTTTAGTCAGCTTAGGAAAGAGGTCCTTTCTAAGCCGATTAAAATCATCTGAGGCCAGATAGTGACAGTACCGAAAGGGTTAATATAACTCTTGACAAGCATGGGCTATGGAGGTTAAGTTTGAAATGCACTAACACATGCAACCCAGAAAAAAACGTACACTGTCAGAGAAACATTACTTGCACTCTTAAGACCAGACAAATAATGAGGGCTCTGAACTTTATCATTATGCTTCTAGAACATCCAACCACATTACTTAAAAGAACTTTGGTTTAGCACTTTCAGTAATGATGGTTGAACATATCAGAGTTCATAATGATCCTTTTGGTTGTCAAACTGTTCATTCTAGGTTGCTAAACTTTATATCATGTGTGCAGTATATAAATATGGTCAACTATCACAGAACAGCCAAAGAAACTTTTAATGATTTATAAAAAGTCCATAAACAAATCTTAGTAAAATATCTGTATATGGTAACAAATTTATTAATTTTATTATGCATGTTATTTATGAAAATAATATTACTTTCTTTGCATGTTAAGTGATATTTTCACTTACCATGCAAACAAAGTATGTATTTTCATAAATGGCATATGCATCGTAAAAAAATATATTTTACCAATTTAAATACTTTACATAGACCAGCTATTTTTAAATCTTTAAGGTATTTTGGCAGATTTTTTCAGTCGGTGATAGACAAACCAACATTTAAATATGCAAACCAAAGATTTAGTTTTAAACCTACATTAATGCAGCCGAACCATTGCTTACATGATACAGTACACTCTTCAGCAAAAATAAGTACACCAATGGAATCATGAACCTTTAACACTCATAAAAGAATAAGTCATGCTGGCTAAGGAGAAATTGTATGCACTTCAGGAAAACCTCTAGGAATAATAAAGTATAAAACCCCATTAGACCCAGATCCTTCCAAAGCTTAAATAAAATCATCCAATAGCCAGAATTAACAAGTCATGCTGTCTAAGAGAAATTCTATGCACTTAAGGAATGATTAAGAGCATAAATGCCAAAATAATTCCAAAGCAACAAAATAATCAAATATCCAGAATTAACTTACTCATATTTATCAAGGGGCTGATAATCACTTTCAGTAATTATAGCAGTAAATATATAGAAGCCAAAATTCTAAACCAATTCAAATATGATGCACTTTGGGAATATTGGCTAGCATTCAATTATATACAGCTTAGGAAGTACCACATCAATCTCAAGGGTTAATAAATTACTATTACCCCTCTCATTGCTAGTCTTCCTAAGCTGCATATAATTGTCAGGTAACCAAAATTAACTTAGTGATTCATATTCCTCAATGGGTTAACTAAAAAGGCTAAAGTAAATAACTGTATTACCACACCTATTTCCTGGTCAACTCTTCCCAAGTTATAGAAATCTCACAAACTGATTACCCATTATTAATCTTAGTGGCAAAGATATCTGGCTTAATTATAATAGAAGACTTTTATAATTGCCCAATATTCTTTACCATTAACATCAATAAAAGGGAATCAAACATGGAATTTTCATAATTTGGGAAGAGTCCGCCAGGGAATAGGATAGAAAACTTTCAGCCCATTTCTTCCAGCCTTTTAGAGTTTCAAGAAGGTTGGTCTATCATATATTAAAATACAGAGCCAGATTTGTAAGCAGTCGATTTTCTTTGCAATATCAATATAAATACCATCACAAAAATCAAGACATTAATATATATCAAAATGCACAAGTACATTTCCATAAATATTTAGTCTCAAAGTTAGATTTCAGTGGGCATTTTCTATTAATATAACTAGTTAAAACACTGCATACAAATCTTATGCTGTACCCTAAATTACTTTTTCTCAATAGGTTCAATAGATTCCATAGCATGTACTTATTTATGGCTAAAGAGTATCTCAACGGAATAAATTTTAGAATGTGCAAACTTTTAGTGATGTCAAGTAGACAGTCCTTGACAACATCTACTAAAGTATATGGAGTATATATATTAAAAATTATTTTAAGTATCGATTTGTTTAAGTCCCCGATCATCAGGACACCCACCCTACCCCAGCTCTTGAGCAAAGAGTGTATGGTGGTGAAAACAATAATTTTGAAAGCATATATAATTTTCCTCTTAAATATACCATGACTTATATTTTCAGAGGAAATTACATTGCCTTCATAAATCAATACTGAATTAATCTTCAAACATATACCAAATAATGCACATTCTAAAACATCATTCCATTAAACATTTCATTACTGTATAATGCAGTTGTAGAAAAATATGCATAACTTCTATATCCAGTATTAATAAAGACAACTTTGAGTCAACATAATAGAAAAATTACAAAACTTTTAAATATTGCAAAATTTCTAGTACAGTAAACTTCCGTTAATCCGAAGGGCAGCGGACCGGCTCTCGTTCGGATTAGTGGATTTTTCGGATTATCGGACTTTACCCCTATGAACCTGTGTATGACGAAAACATTGAGGCATTAGGCCACTCAAATGACACATAATGGAGCACACACATATCATATGTTCATGAATTCACTTTAAAAGTTTACCATTGTCATTGTAGCCTATTATCTACTTCAAAACATTCAGATTAATGGTCAAAGGAATCTGCTGATATAAACGTCTTCTTCTTCTTCAGTCTACTAGCGAGTTTGTCTTGCTCTTGAAGATCAGATGTGGTTCGGGAAGTAATGCCTTAACAACGGCACTTCCCTGAGAGGTTCTTGTAATTTTCCTTTTGTGATTTTCCTTTTGTGACGTGCTCTGTTATATTATATTGTATTGAAAGCACCCTTGTCTTGTTGTCTTGAAAGCACCCTTGGGATGCTCCGATCACTGAACTATAAATAGTAGCGTATCGGAACATCCAAAGGTGCGTTTTCAAGCTCAAGACTGAATGCGCTTGCAGAAAATGCAGTGCAAGCCAGTAGCGCATCGGAGCGTCCCAAGGATGCGTTCAAGAGCAAAACAAACTCTCTAGCAGACGATGTGGAAGAAGAAGAAGACGAAGGTGTTTACGATTATATCAGTAGCTTCCTTTGACCATTAATCTGAATGTTTTGAAGTAGATAATAGGCTACAATGACAATGGTAAACTTTTAAAGTGAATTCATGAACATATGATATGTGTGTGCTCCATTATGTGTCATTTGAGTGGCCTAATGCCTCAAAAAGGGGACTTTGGGACTTCTTGAAAGGTGCGTTTTCAAGCTCAAGACTGAATGCGCTTGCAGAAAATGCGGTGCAAGCCAGTAGCGCATCGGAGCGTCCCAAGGATGCGTTCAAGAGCAAAACAAAACTCTCTAGCAGACAATGTGGAAGAAGAAGAAGACGAAGGTGTTTACGATTATATCAGTAGCTTCCTTTGACCATTAATCTGAATGTTTTGAAGTAGATAATAGGCTACAATGACAATGGTAAACTTTTAAAGTGAATTCATGAACATATGATATGTGTGTGCTCCATTATGTGTCATTTGAGTGGCCTAATGCCTCAAAAAGGGGACTTTGGGACTTCTTGAAATTCGGACCATCGGGTGAATTCGGATTTGGCCTCAAATTGAAAAATTCGGACTATTGGGAGATTCGAATCATCGGTCGTCGCATTAACGGACTTTTACTGTACTTCTATTTTATTTTTACTTTTTTTAGGAAAATTGCTATTTGGGCCTGAGTATATGGATAGAATTTTTCCTGCTGTCTCAAGTTGGCCAACCCCACCTATGGGGTATGTGCCGGAGTATATACAAATTCCAAAATTAATTACTTTAAATGCAAAGTATTTTGACAAACGATAAGATTTAATTAAATTTTAATTTCCATTTGGGCTCTGTCTCAAGTCTGCAAACCCCAGGCTATGGGGTATGTGCCTGAGTATATACATAAATACCCAATTTCATTACTTTAAATTTCCAGTCTTTGGACAAATGCTCAAATATTCCAAAAATGATATTTATTTAAATGTTATACTCCCTGTGCGGGCTCAGTCTCAAGTCGGCAAACCCAAACTATGGGGTATATACCAGAGTATAGATTTAATTACTTTAATTTCAAAGTCTATTTTGTTATAAATTTCTTTCTATTGAAGTCTAAAGTTGTCAATATTAAAACTCAATCAGAATAATTATGATTCATCTACAACTGCATCTCAAAAAGTAAACTTTAATCATCTACACAAACAGAACTTGCACCTTAAACTTTCAGTATACAATTACTTCCTTTATTCTGGCTAATAATTATTTATTCAGCTTAGGTAGGGCCTGTGAGAGTCAGAAGGTTGATCTAGTCATTGCCCTTTACACTCTCAAAGGTCACTCTTAAACTGCTCAAATTTGTCAAAAAGCCAGAATATGGACAAATATATTGCATTCCAAAAGGATTAATATACCATGGGTTAGTGAAATTTTTAGCTCCAGGTCAAATAAATACATAAATCATAAATATAACAAATAAGCCCTTTACAAATGTAGTAATCATTGTATAAAACTATGTATGAACTAAACCTATACCAATCTTACTAATCATTCAATAAAACTATGAACGAACTAAAAGCCTATTAATTATACCTAATGTAGTAGCAATTCTATAAAACTATGAACTAAAACCCTATTGATTATACCTATAACTAAAATCTAACTTTCATACTGTACTATAGACCAAGGCATCACCATCTCCATCAGTCTTCCCTAGTACCATAAAAGATATTCCTTATTACCATATACAGTAAAAGTCCGTTAATCCGACGACCGATGATTCGAATCTCCCAATAGTCCGAATTTTTCAATTTGAGGCCAAATCCGAATTCACCCGATGGTCCGAATTTCAAGAAGTCCCAAAGTCCCCTTTTTGAGGCATTAGGCCACTCAAATATCATATGTTCATGAATTCACTTTAAAAGTTTACCATTGTCATTGTAGCCTATTATCTACTTCAAAACATTCAGATTAATGGTCAAAGGAAGCTACTGATATAATCGTAAACACCTTCCTTCTTCTTCTTCCACATCGTCTGCTAGAGAGTTTGTTTTGCTCTTGAACGCATCCTTGGGACGCTCCGATGCGCTACTGGCTTGCACCGCATTTTCTGCAAGCGCATTCAGTCTTGAGCTTGAAAACGCACCTTTCAAGAAGTCCCAAAGTCCCCTTTTTGAGGCATTAGGCCACTCAAATGACACATAATGGAGCACACACATATCATATGTTCATGAATTCACTTTAAAAGTTTACCATTGTCATTGTAGCCTATTATCTACTTCAAAACATTCAGATTAATGGTCAAAGGAAGCTACTGATATAATCGTAAACACCTTCGTCTTCTTCTTCTTCCACATCGTCTGATAGAGTTTGTTTTGCTCTTGAACGCATCCTTGGGACGCTCCGATGCGCTACTGGCTTGCACCGCATTTTCGGCAAGCGCATTCAGTCTTGAGCTTGAAAATGCACCTTTGGACGTATTAGTCTTGAGCTTGAAAACGCACCTTTGGATGTTCCGATACGCTACTATTTATAGTTCAGTGATCGGAGCATCCCAAGGGTGCTTTCAAGACAAGGGTGCTTTCAATACAATATAATATAACAGAGCACGTCACAAAAGGAAAATCACAAAAGGAAAATTACAAGAACCTCTCAGGGAAGTGCCGTTGTTAAGGCATTACTTCCCGAACCACATCTGATCTTCAAGAGCAAGACAAACTCGCTAGTAGACGGAAGAAGAAGAAGACGTTTATATCAGCAGATTCCTTTGGCCATTAATCTGAATGTTTTGAAGTAGTTAATAGGCTACAATGACAATGGTAAACTTTTGAAGTGATTTCATGAACATATGATATGTGTGTGTGCACCATTGTGTCATTTGGGTGGCCTAATGTCTCAATGTTTTCGTCATACACAGGTTCATAGGGGTAAAGTCCGATAATCCGAAAAATCCACTAATCCGAACGAGAGCCGGTCCGCTGCCCTTCGGATTAACGGAAGTTTACTGTAGTACAGTACTGTATTAATAACTACTCTTCTCATAAGCTATAACAAAGTTTCAGCCATAAGCAAAAATAACAACTGTAACCTTCAGATTCAAAGTATTTTAAAGATATAGAACGTAAAATTTATAACTTTTTCAATCCTCCCTCCTAAATACAGCTATATATCCCATATATGTACAGTATTCCCAATGACCAATTAAAGTTTACAGAAATCTACAATAATCTGACTACAAATTTACTTTCAGATAACTGGTACTGTACTAGAGTAATAGAAGCTAATATTTCTAGCATTTGGAAAGTCAGCCAGGGTATCTTATTTTATAGGCAAATTCCTCAGAGCATCAGTCATATTTTCAGCCCAAATTATATAGATTACACTAGTCTTAGACTTCACTGGACTTTATATAAATGACCAACAGGTACTTTCTTCAGGCTAACATTTGTTATTGAATTCTTAGCCTTCCAGCCTATTAAACTACTTTTCAAAATTTATAGAGACCATTACATAAGAACATAAGAAAATGGGAGTCTGCAGAAAGCCGATTGGCCTAAGCAAGGCAGATCCCTGTCCCACACAACCCCAATTACAAAGCCCAATTATAGGCTCAACACTCTAATACCCTGAGGATCATCTTACCAAACCGGTTAGAGATTAACGCAGGATTACGGGGGTCTGCAGAGCGCTGATTGGCCCAACCCGGCTGATCCCCCTTCACACCCAACCCTTCTCGTCCATATGCTTATCCAATTTTTTCTTAAAGCTCCCTATCGTTCTTGATCCCACTATATCACTTGGTAGCCTATTCCACCCATCTACAACTCTGTTACCAAACCAATATTTGCCTATATCTTTTCTGAAACGAAATTTATCTAATTTGAAACCATTGGTACGAGTTCTTTCGCTATCACTGAGCTTTAGTACATTTGTCATGTCCCCTTTGTTAATCCCACTAACCCACTTGAACACCTCTATCATATCCCCTCTAACTCTGCGTCTCTCTAACGAATGTAAACCTAATTTCTTCAACCTTTCTTCATACGGAAAAATTTCTAATATTATGGATCATTTTTGTCATTCTACGCTGAATTCTCTCCAATGAATCTATGTCCATTCTGTAGTAAGGACACCAAAATTGGACAGCATAATCCATATGGGGTCTCACTAATGACAAGTAAAGTTTTAAGATAACATCAGCAGTTCTGTTACTCACACTCCTAGAGATGAACCCGAGAATCCTGTTTGCCTTATTACGAACGCTTATACACTGTTTTCTAGGCTTCAAATCATTGCTAACAAACACACCTAGATCTTTCTCGCAGTCTGAATTTTCTAATTCTAAATTAGCTAGTTTATATTTAACATTTGTTTGCATCTTCCCTATCTTTAATACCTTGCATTTGTCAATGTTAAACTTCATCTGCTAATTTACTGACCATTCATGTAAGGTATCTAGATCCCTTTGGAGGCACTCTATATCGCTATCTGAATCAATTGATCTCCCCATTTTAGTATCGTCTGCGAATTTACTTATCCTACTAGTTATACCTAAATCTAGGTCATTTATGTATATAAGAAACAACAGGGGACCTAATACCGATCCCTGGGGGACACCACTTTTGACTGCTCCCCACTCTGACTTGGTACCATTTATGCGGACTCTCTGTTTCCTACCAATTAGCCATGACCTAATCCATCCCAACAACGACCCTCCTATTCCATGTGCCTCAACCTTTCTCATCAATCTCTCATGAGGGACTCTGTCGAAGCTTTACTGAAATCTAAATATATAATATCATATGACTTGTCACTATCTACTGCTTCATATACCTCTGAGAAAAAGCTAAGCAGATTAGTAAGGCAAGAACGTCCCTGAGTGAATCCATGCTGAGAAGAATTTATTAAGTTAAATTTTACTAAGTGGCTTCTAATTTTCCTAGCAATAATGGAACTTTCCTATGATTGATGTGAGACTAATGGGACGGTAATTGGATGCTATCGATTTATCACCTTTTTTGAAGATCGGAACTACATTTGCAAGCTTCCAAGCTTCTGGAACTAAACCTGTTTCTAATGACTAGTTAAATATAAATGCTAATGGGCTACTTAACTCATCTCTGCATTCTTTTAATACTCTAGCATATACCTCGTCAGGACCAGGCGATTTTTGAGGTTTCAGTCTGTCAATTTCCTTAAGCACATCATTTCTACTTATACTAACTGTACT
Source organism: Paralithodes platypus (assembly GCA_032716605.1). NCBI lineage: Eukaryota > Metazoa > Arthropoda > Malacostraca > Decapoda > Lithodidae > Paralithodes > Paralithodes platypus. The sequence continues at coordinate 29,015,850 of CM064484.1, read as the reverse complement.
TCACATATTTTCTATACTATCACTATATACCATATTGACTTCTGGAATCTGTGCCAAATTTTCATTAGTGAAAACGGAAAGAAACTGACTATTTAATGTACTGCACATTTCTAAATCATTTTCTGTTATTTCTCCTATTGAAGTTTTTAGGGGGCCTATTACATCTCTAACTTTAGATTTATATAGTTGGTAAAAAGCTTTAGGGTTATTTTTTGAGTCACTGGCTATCCTTATTTCATAATTTCTTTTTGCTTTCCTGATTTCCTTTTTGACCTGTTAATCTGCTTTACTCATTACCCATTAATCTGCTTTACTCAGCTTAGGAAGGATCTAAAGTTTGCTTCCATTCCCATAGTATTTTTTAATTACTTCAGGTAATTTACTCATTACACCACTAGGTAAATCTTTTACTTATACATTTAATTTATAATTTAAAAGTTTTATACCAGCACTTCACTTAGGGATACTGCATTTGCAACTATAATATATAGTACTGTACTGTATATTCTTCAAGAGAGTACCGTATCAAATCAAAAAATTGACTGCAAACTTATTTCAGTTATTTGCCATTAGTCTCACAAACTAGAATTGAGTTTCACTTACGCCAAAATTGCTCTTGCTTTATACCAATTCAAACTTTAATGCTAATTGCTATTTTGACAAATACTTAGTCTTTATATAGTCATTTGTGTTTTGGTTTCTTTTGCAAGTTTTACTTTTAAATTTCTAACTAAGCTGCCAGACTAATTAAAAAAAACATTAAAGACTACAGTATATAGAACCAATCATTATCAGATCTTTTACCAAACTTATTCCTAGCATATTTTACTATTTATAACTAGTCACTACAACAACTAGGTACTTCTATTTTCAGCCTAACCCTATCCATTGAACAATACAGCATATCAAAATGTATAATGGGCTTATATGGTATATATACAATTCACATCTCATATTTGTCTGTATTTACCAATGGAGCAAAAAATGTCAAAAACTTACAATAGTGCATTAAAATCACCGTCGGTAAAATAAATTAGGTTAAAGCTTGGATTACTGCACATAAATTCCTTTCCTTAACTTAGTTAACGAAAGCAACTCTAATCAGTAACCAAAGCTCTCCCATTCACTTGCCAAGTTCGGTTTGTATAAATTTACTCCATTAGCAATGTTTACAGAACCCTTACAAACTTAAAATATTTCCAAAACACCAGGATGGAAATTCTTTTAAGTTAATATACACCTTCAGGATTAGGAAGCGTTCAGTTTATTCGATCATTAGATGCTTTTATTCACCTTAGGAAGGATCTATGGATTCATATTTTTTCACCAACCAACTTTACTTCTACACTCCATGAAAAATACATGGGACACTCCAAGGACTCTAACCAAGGATATTACTAAAGTAAATTTAATTAAAAATACTGTACATGTGGCACTCCAAGGACTAACCTAGGAGACAGAAATTCTGCACATTTATGCATCACGCTATAAAGACCGTTAAAGAATTATGCACAAGGCTACGATATATTGGGTAGATTTGAGTTGCCAAAGACCTTCCTAAAACAGAAATTATATAAAGATTGAATAAACTTTATGCGCATCTTAATACCGAGGGAGCCAAGACTCTCCAAACATTGCTTCCGAAGGAATATAAATGATACCAGTGGAACAATTAATACCCCGAAGCTAAGCCTACATAAACAAACTCTCGCTCTCTCCGTTCATCCCTATATCCCGGGCAGCTCGGGGGCAGGACCTGACGTTCGGAATCACTACTTATTGACAACCTTGTTGTGTACTAGCAGGAGACTGTTATGAATGACCTTACTAGTTTTCAGGCTGCAGTCGTGAATATACTCAAAACAAATAAAATCAAAGTTCTACAGCTAAAAACATTAAATTTAAAGTTACCCTTCCTAGCATAATCCCACCCCCTATCTCCCAGAATATACTAACAAAACAATAAAAATAAAAGTAATAAATCTAATAAGTACCACCCCATTTAAATAAAAGTTATAAATCTAATTAGTAACACCCCATTCTTATCAATTACAAACTCAAATTTACTTTAATAAACTGATGAAAGCATATGGTCCTCCCGGGATTCGAACCCGGGACACCACAACCAGAATTTAATAAACTAATGGAATCATATCCTCCCGGGATTCGAACCCGGGACACCACACCCAGAACATAAGCACCTTAAGCCATTACACCAACAACTTTACTTCTAAACTCAATGAAATTAAAAAAATACATGTGGCACTCCAAGGACTCAAACCTAGGATACTCACACCAAAATTATACTTTAATTTTGAAGTTAATCCCCCCACCCAAAACTATTCTCCCCCGCCCGAGAGATATGCTCCGCGGTTCCAATATTCAATTTGTGAACTAACTTACTGTATTCAATCCCCATTTCAGGGTAGCAGTACTGTACAAGGGGCAGATCCCTTCTGGCACTCCTCCATTCACATTCCGGATAAGTAGATAGGTTACAGGATTCAATTTTTGGCAATATTCGGAGATCATCTCAAAAAACTTTAATTTTACTTTCATCACAGCTACGACAGTTTTATTAAGCTTAGGAAACCTCATTACGAATCAAATACGCTTTGATGCCAGAGACCCTTCATAAACTTAAAATTGAAGGAAAACTATAATAAAGCAGGAATTACAGTCTGGATTTACATTTAGTGAACACTTTTCTATACATTTGTGATAACCGTTCACTGAAGTCCCCGATCATTAGGGCACCCACCCTAACCCAGCTATACGTCAGCAGGGAGTACATGGTGGTCAAAACTGCATCAAATATAATACTTAGCCATTTGGATTAGTGGTCTTGTCTTTTTACTGCGTTCCTTTAAGTTGTTGGTTTATTTTGCAAGTTTTACATTATAATTGAAGTTAAAAAGATACTTCAACTTTCTTACATTTGCCCCATTTGTGGCATTTTTATAAATTTTTATGTAATTTAGAAGAAATCGGCCTTTGGCCTAGCCATTTTTCTACCGAAAAAGGCACCAATTTATTTTGAGTGTCTTTAGTATTTATTTAAACCTTTGAGGTCAAAGGAATTTTTTATTAATTTATATTTTTTCACCAAAACTTTACTTCTAAACTCAATGAAATCAACAAATACACGAGACTCTCCAAGGACTCTAACCTAGGACACTCACACCAATATTCCGCACATTTATGCATTATGCTATAAAGACAATTAACATGAAAGGTCATAGTTTAAGTATTACGCTATCAAATCATGCCAAAATATTACAATCCTTCGTAACCGTACCTATTCTTCCATCACTATCACACGTTAATAAAGTAACCTACTTGTTCCACCGGGATATCATTTTAAAGTTTACCCTGTAAGCATATCATTTGGCTACATTCATGTTTATAGAGGATATATCACGTTAGGCTGGATTTAGAGGTTGTAATAGAAATGGGGGAGGGGGAGGGAGGATTCGGGGCGCTACAGGACAGACCGTCTCTTTCAACATCAATACTAATATTCGCCGCGCTCCCTTCAAAGTCCGGTACTAACGGCTCATACTTTCTCGAATATTACTGATGTACAGGCTGTCGGCATAGGCCTAGACTATACTAAAAATAAATTACAGTTCGCTACGTCAATACTCATATCCGCCGCGGTCCCTTCAAGGTCCGGTACTAACGGCGGATACTTTCTAGAACATGTACAGACCGTCTTCGTAGGCACAGCATATACAAAAATATTATAGTATGGAAAAATTTCTATCAAAATATGTACGAAGGGTACTTTTTAAGCTTGATTGAAGTCTAGAGCAAACTACATTTTTTTTCTATCGAAAAATTTGTTTTTTTGTAAAGTTGGATTGAAAGTCTACAGAGCAAACCAAGACATTTTATCTATTTTTTTAAGTTTTTTAAGTCTACAGAGCAAACTGACCTTTTTCCATCGAAAAATGCACAAGGAGTGCTTTATTTTAAGCTTGATTGAGGTCTAGAGAGCAAACAAAGTAATACAAAATAAATAAGCAATTAAATACGCCGCTCTATAGATTTTATTTATTTATTTATCTTTTTCTAGACTCAGTGGTCTGGTTAAAACAAACTTAATTCATTTTAGCAAGCGTTTTCGCCACAGCGATTTTGAAGTTATTTTGACTTCATATGGACTGTCAAAGTTTTGGTTTGTTTAGTTTGCAAGTTTTAAATTTGAATAAGCAAATAAATAAGCCGTTCTATAGATATTAATATTAACCCTTCAAACACGGCTGGTACACGTGTGTAGCATTTTGTTTTGACCCGAGGAACCCGGGTGGTACAACATTGTACCAGTGGTTGAAAGCCTGTGACCTTGGTGTGTGAGGCGTCGGTCCGACGCATGTAAACAACAGCCGGCTGGACCGACGCCCCGCATCTCCGGCCACAAGAAGGAGAGCGTCGCTTGTTCGTGTGTGCCTGTATGTTGTTGTTAAGTATCGAAAAGTAGTGTAAAGTGGCTGTTGTTGCTGTAAGTTATCTCCAATGAAATCATCATCACAACTGAACCAGTTGACTTAGAGAGCTCTACTTAACGCCATTCTACAGGTAAATAACACAGCTACGCTTGGGGATGCGCGGGAATGCGGGAAGAAGTCAGAATAACAAAGATACGGTAGCCTAGCCTAGACTTTTTTTGGCCAAAACACCCAGGTCTCGGGGAATATTTATGTAATGCGTAGCCGGGGCTGGAGGGTTAATAATAAATACAATGGGGAAAGTGAACGAGTATATAGATAGTGTATAGATAAAGATTAACCCTTTATTAGCGGTGCGCATCATATGTCGAGTGAAAGAAATTTGGACTATGTGGCGGCTCACACCATAAGTCGTGTGGCAATTTCAGCACGTAATGTTGCTGAGAGAGAGAGACAAGTGGTGGCAGGAGAGTAGCGAGCGTATGACTGCTCCAGACCACCGCGGTGGAACTGACGTGAATCCCACCCTCCTCCACCCTCGCTACATAGTGAAATGTATGGGGAAAGTACCGAATTACATGGTTTTTGCACTCGTGTTGCGCGGTTGTTGCAAGAAAACTAGCGGTCATACAAGGATCGTTGTGGTGTCATTGGAAAGCTCTGTTTATGCCCTTTCAGGGATAGATACTGGTTTTACGCTCTGGGTCTTATTTAGGCATGAAAATGATCACATAAACAGCCCTATTTTGGGTAAAAACACCCCGCTGGTGGCTACATATTATTTACCGCCTAGGCCGCTCATTAGGTGTTAAGTACTGTGGGACCAGTTATTACTTTTCACTGTTAATTTGCTAATGCGATGGCGAAGATTTAGGGAACCGATTGTAAAAGAAATATATTCTAATTCAGTGCACGCTCATTTTATTTTTATTTTATAGCTTCGTAGTTTTAAGTTTAATTTCCGATAAATTTTAATGAGTTTTACCACATACAGTATATAAGGTGGACTTTCTATTATTTTAAATTTTAAACTTATTAACCCTCTCCGACATATGACGCGATTTTGAGCCTATTGGAGATACTTTAAAGCCTTTGCTACCATCAGGGGTATTAAGAAACCTTCGTTTAGTTACTTCAACCTCTGCAGTTGTCTGAGTTAGCTGTAACCAGAAAACTAATTTTAGAGAGGTAATTATAACCGAACTATTTCTTATTGCTAATCTGGCAACCTCTGAGTCATAAATGCGTGAAAGGGTCGAGTACTGTGGGACCAGATATTACTTTAAACCGTTAATTTGCTAATGCAATAGCGAACATTTAGGTAACGGATTTTAAAAGCAATATATTGTAATTCAGTGCACGCTCATTTTATTTAATTATTTTATAGCTTTGTAGTTTTAAAAGTGAATTCCGATAAATTTTAATGAGTTTTTCCACATATAGAAGGTGGGGTTTATTATTTTAAATTTTAAAGTTATATTAATTTGAACAGTAACTTTTAAAGTTTTATATATACAATTTACTTGCTAATGCAATACCGAAGATTTAAAAGGAACGTTGTAATTCAGTCCAGTAATTTTATTTCACATTAGAAGTTTGTGGTTTTCAAAGCTTAAATTCTGATTATTTTAAATTAATTTTTACAAATTTTTGTTAGTGCGCTTAGATAGTTTTAGATTTTAAAGTTACTTTTATTAATATGAACAGAACTTAGTTTCAAAGTTAGGCTATATATTTTAATTGCTGTACAAAGTATCCATACTTAAAGTTTGCTGGATTGCCCACTTCAGAGATAAATTATATTGTCGACTTTTACTTTGCCAGAAACAAGTCCAATTCTATACAAAACTATCCAGCAATTTTAATATTACTTTAGTGAACATTTACTCTTAATTTCATAGATTAATTTATAGTTTTAATTTTCCATTTTATATTTAGCGTGATTTCTATAGCGATTTCTATAATAATTTTTACTTTAATTTCAATTTGTCCCAGTTTTAGTTTGATTATTTTTAAAGTTTTAAAATTGATATCTATATATTTATCTATACAGTATTATTACTTAGTTTATTAAGGGGGAGAAGGGGAGGGGGGAGCGGATCATTCTTAACCAACATAGACTAATTTCAACAAGGGACGTTAATTTACAACCAACAAATCCAACATAACATAAATATATCTTATCTAACTTCACGAACCTTATTGAACAGAAGCGATGTGTGTGGAGAGTTGAAGTAGAGGATTGAAGATATACGATTGGAGATCCTAGCGACGTTAATCTTCAGACTTTGAGCTTTAAATAATCTTGAGACGTTGGGAAGCTCTTGGTCGGCTGTACGATCCTTGTGCTGTAAAGCGTAGACAAAGGTTAGTGGATTCCATGCTATACAGATGTGGATATACATGCATCAAATTTTAAGACCGAATGTTCCACACATACGTGCAGTTTCAGGCTCTTGTCCTAATGGCAGCGTTCCAGGCAACCCTGTTAAGGGCTGCTCCACTTTTCAATTTTTTGGATTTGAGATCGAGCACGTATACAGTAGTCTGATCACAAGTTTGTTTTAAAATAATAATTTCCGATCAATTTAAATGCATGTTTTTCACTTATTTTGTTTAGGGCGTTTCGATAATTATTAATTTTAAAGAGTCTTAAAATTAACAGATAGCTCAAAAGTGACCGTTCAAATTAAAGAAAAAAAAATCCTACCCAAAGCTTTTACCTGTACTCTAAAATAATGATTTTCATTAAAAGTGACTCCTAATTCTTTACCATCAACATCTATAGCTCCAAAACAATAAGTCAAATTATACCGGTAGCTATAATAACCTATTATGATGTTCTCTCCACCAACCAACTCTACTCCTAAAATCAGTGATGGGCTGCTCTATCAGAGTGAGAACTGAGCGATCTCTGCCATACCCATAGCTTACTCTGACCGTTCCTTTTACTTATATTTTCTAGATCTCAAGTGACTACGTCTCTTCCGTGGATTGACCTCCCAATCTACCAAAATTGGAAGCCAAAGCGTCACATTTTTCCTTTGCCCCTCAACTTTCTCTTCATAATTGCTGAGGGGCACAGGGCCGTGGGTGGGGCTTTGGTTTCCTGGGCGTTTCCGCACCCTCCTCAGCTCCCAGCCATGGAGTGGCTTCGGTCACCCAGGCTTTATTGTGGTCGGCAGGGAGGGTTCTGTGGGGGCGCTCGGTTATGGCCTTGGCCTTGCTCAGGGCCGTTCGGCCAGGCAGCTTGGGGAACAACAACAACTCCTAAAATCGATTAATGAAATTAACACACATACCGGATTCCAAACAACTATGCAGAACATCTTTAACATTAACATCTATAATTATAGGCTACTATTTGGAAACCATCAGCCAGGGAATGGGTACAAATTTAAAGCTCATTTGCTCTAGCCCTTTTTGAATTACAGACAATAAAACTAAAATAATTATAGAATAGATAGAAGGGGAATGGTACAGTAACTAGATAGATAAAACAATTTCTATCATACCTATAATAAACAGGGTACCGGTATAGATTACTATTATTATAAGACTAAATACCATCTACTGAACTCCATGGAAAAAAAAAAAAAAAAAAAAAATCCCAACTTTAGAATTTAGACTCCTTTCTCCCTCATGAATAGCCCCATTACTTTGGCAATTTTAAGACCTTTTACCCCATAGTCAATATTAACCAGGGAACTGCAGGAGGACTCTTAACCCTTTGGCGCACCTATAGTTTCCAATCAAAGTTTTTCCCACTCCCAAATTATATCTCCGCTCACTCAGAGCCAGTTTTGTGCCCGGCGATAATTTGTTTCTGTGACGTTTTTATCTACCAAAAAATCCTTGTATTTGGATTAATGAGGTACCATCGGCTTCGTTATTGATTGAACTTGAAGATAAGCGAATAAAAACATAGAATAAATACAAAACAACCACATTGGGGCACTCCGAAATAAGAATTGTAAAAAAAACAGTAAATACCTTATCTCCAACTCGCGCTAGCTCAAAATTTTGCACGCAACATTTTTTATTTGCATACACATATGGAAGCGGAATTTAATGAGGATTCCACTGGTAACTTCAGAATTACTATAAACCAAATAGTTACTGAGATACACGAATAAACGTGAAAGTATCGAAACACAGACTGAGCTGTACTCTGCTCACTTCCCAGCCAGCCGTGAGTAAACGGTTAAACTGAGGGGGTTGCCAATTGTACCCATTGAACTAGGCGTAATACTTAATATCTGTGCCAAATATTACGCGCGTCAGACGAAAACTTAATTTTTAGCGAATATTTTTAAGTGTAATGACTTAACGAGTCATCGTGCGCCTAGGAAAAAAATACCTAATGACTCTGAACGAGTCATCGTGCGCCAAAGGGTTAAGAGTTCCCCCGGCGGACTGCGGGAAGACTTTTAAGAGTCAGAGAAAAAAAAATCAACTTTAAACATCGAAAAAAAAAAAAAAAAAAAAAAAAAAAAAAAAAAAAAAAAAAGCCCGTGGGCCATGCAAAATATCACTCCTCGACCTCCCCTCCTTCAGTTATCACCTATTTTCCCTGTTATTCCCTTATTCTGAGGTATATTTTCGTGCTAACATTGGCGAGTTGCAAGCAGGGCATTGTCATCTCTGTTAGCAAGCGAGTGCAAGCAAGTGCAAGCAAGTGCAAGAGAGAGAGAGAGTATCGATCGACTGTCTCAGTGGCCTTGGGTGAAATTGGCGGGAAAGCAGGTTGCCTCACCCATACATTATATAACTCGCGGCCTGTATCTCCGATTTTGACCATCCAAACGCTGTTTTCACTAGTTTTATTGTTGTTTCAGGTTAATACCTTTATAATCAACCCATAATAGGCGCGTATGGATAAGTATTAATGCTATTTATGGTAAAATGAATATTTTTTTAGTGATTTTAACAGCTCAAATACGTCAGCACAGGCGGACGTTTCTAATTAACCCCATGCGCACTTCTTAGGTTAAGACTCATTGTGCCATTTAGCCAGCTTCCCTGTCGGCCAATAGGGACTTTTAGGGGGAACCGGCCATATATACAGTCGGTTCCCCGTATCCGCGCCTTACTGGTACCGACTGCGGTCCGCGGATACTTGAAAACGCGGATACGTGGAGTGTATTTAACATAGGTTTCAATGGTAACTAGGCTTAACTCGTACCTGACCCGGCCATCTTGGACCCTCAAACCATTTTTTGACATACATATTATTTGAAGAAAATACTTATTAATACATATTATGAAGAGATAACTTACCACACAAACTTTATTTGAAATCAGTCATTAGGCCTAGGCTAGCCTTACGCATCGGCATAATTTGCCTGCTTTCGTCCGACAGCATCGGTACGCTTGCTCTGTTTTGATGGTCCCGGGCATTTATTTCCATCATGATTACCATCAGGCCCACTGTCCCTATCACTGAATGCTCTAAAGGCCCTAATAAATTCGAGAGATAAGAGGTTCGTGCAGAAAAAACTTGTAAACAAGTGGTTTTCAACTTTTCCAACACTGGTCTGTGAACTGCTGCCTCAGCTGGGACGCTGTGTTGACTTCACGCAAGATGGCCGACCAAAGCAAGAATCGGGATGCGCACCGACCCGCCCGATTCAAATCCGTGAATAGCTGGTATTTTGCTGTTTTTTTGCGCGGACGACTAGTAATGGGATATTTAGGAGTGTCTGTGGATAAGCGGCATCGCGAATGTATGGAGCGCGGATACGGGGAACTGACTGTACATCGAAACAATTAAAAAAAATTTTTTTAGGAAAAGTCTTAGGGTGTATTTTTAAGTTTCAAGGTCTAGGGAGCAAACTATATATATATTTTCTTAACCCTCTCCGACATGAGACACTATTTTGAGCCTATTAGGGATACTTTAAAGCCTTTATTACCATCGGGTATTTAGAAACCTTTAGTTTAGTTACTTCACCCTCTGCAGTTGTCTTTGAGTTAGCGGTGGGCAGAAAATTAATTTTGGAGAGGTAATTATAAGAGTGAGAGAACTCAATTTCTTATTGCTAATCTGGCAACCTCTGCGTCATGAGTCTCAAGGGATTAATCAACATTTAAAATTACGATTAAGCCAAATATTAATCAAACTTTAATACTTTTACTTTCACTGAAACTTTCTATTTTACATTAAACGAACAACTCAATTTACAATACAGTTTGTACAGTTGCCCAAATAACTTCTGGTCCTATGTGATCTTATACATTGACATTTTATGTGCACATTAAGATTTATTATGCAGTACAGTAGTTAACTCTGAAGATTGTGGTGATGGGCTGGTCTATCAGAGTGAGAGCTGAGCAATCTCTGCCATACCCATAGCTTACTCTGACTTTTCCTTTAACTTATATATTTTCTAGATCTCAAGTGACGGCGTCTCTTCCGTGGATTGACCTCCCAATCTACCAAGATTGGAAGCCAAAGCGTCACATTTTTCCCTTGCCCCTCAACTTTCTCTTCATAATTGCTGAGGGGCACAGGGCCCTGGGTGGGGCTTTGGTTTCCCGGGCGTTTCCGCACCCTCCTCAGCCCCCCTGCCATGGAGTGGCTTCGGTCACCCAGGCTTTATTGTGGTCGGCGGGGAGGGTTCTGTGGGGGCACTCGGTTATGGCCTTGGAATTGCTCGGGGCCTTGGGGCTGTTCGGCCAGGCAGCTTGGGGAACAACAACAACAACAACTCTGAAGATTACTCAACTCTTTATACATATTTTTTCACCAAGCAACTTGTGGCACTCCAAGGATTCGAACCTAGGATACTCTCACCAAAATTCCACGTATTTATGCTATAAAGATGAATAGTAAACTGATAATTTCTTTAATAATTCACTCCAACACCAAACACTTCTCAAAGAAATTAATGAAACCAAGCATGTGATCCACTAGGATTCGAACCTACTGTAGGTTACCACAGATTTTAAACACTATCCATTACACCATCAAAACTCAAAAACATCACTAGGAATAACTTTGACAACTGTACAAAGACTGCTAAACTTAAAATAAACAAAATACTAACCGTATAGTAGTATTGTAGGGAAGTAGTGGTAGTTTACTCCATTGAAGCTAATATTAGTCCACTGCAGATAATAGTAGTCTTGTCTAGTAGTAGTAGTACCGGGTAGTCCATAGAATATCATCTTCAATCTAGGTACGATCCTCCTAGGTCTTCTTGCGCTGTAATAAAAGTAGAAAAAATATATTAGTGATATGGATTCAGTGCCATTTCTTAGCCTAAGATTTTATACCCCAATTTGTTGCTCATGTAGTAATGTACGGTCGCGCTAATAAGTCATGCCACAGCTGTCATTAACTTTAGCTTGCTCTGTACTGTATTAATGGGTCAGATGTTAAATAGGGTGGGGAAGTGTAGGAACATTTGTACATTTCACTCTACATGACAAAATGAAGCTTCGATATTGCCGATACCACTTGTTGATCAAAACATACCTGGTGCCGAGACATCACTTACTAGCGCGACTGTACTACGTGGTGCATTGAGTTTTTATTTATAAATTTTGCGCAAGTCTTTCACATCGCGATTTAGTGAAGTGCTTTTGTCTATCCAAATAGGGTGTAAATTACTACTCAATGCGCTTATTTTACAATCGTATACAAGATCATAACGAGGAACATAACTTATGTGGGCAACTGTATAAGGATCACTTAAGTTAACCCTCTCAGACATAAGACTCAATTTTGAGCCTATTGGGGATACTTTAAAGCCTTTGTTACCATCAGGGTATTTAGAAACCTTTAGTTACTTCAACCTCTGCAGTTGTCTTTGAGTTAGCTGTGGCCAGAAAACTAATTTTTAGAGTTTATTATAAGAGTGAGAGAACTATTTCTTATTGCTAATCTGGCAACCTCCAAGTCATATATGCGTGAAAGGGTTAAAATACCAAAGTCATCAAAATACTAACCGATTAGTTGTCCTGCAGAGCGGTACATCAGGGGGTCCACATAGAGTCCGAATACCATGCATGCCCTATGCTGTATCCAAAACAAAGAGGCTCCTTCCATAACTCCACCACCATTCCACACGATCCATACAAACCATGTCAGGCCACAACGCTCTGCCTCTTGTCAATTGAAGATACCCCAAGGTCACCGTACTCTGCAAGAAGAGTAACAAAAATAATTAAGTTACTTCCAAGGATTATGGCATTTGGATTTATATTTTAGAATTCAAAACTTTCAATATAAACAAATCAAAAATTATACGAACACAGCAAAAAGACAAAACTAATCAAAATCGCTATGTGGAAACAACGCTTAAAATAATATTTATAAATACGAGGAATAAGACTTTTGTGCACTTTTGTGCAGATGGCTTACTTTTTTTATCAATTTGGTCTACTTTTAAAGTACTGTACTGCTCAAAATTATGGAATTTCGTATGCCAAGCTTTTACTGTGCATTATATGTGCCTATTCAGACATTTTGAGCCACATTTCTTTACCACAAACTTCCAAAACTCAAAAATTGGTTAAACTTAAAACAAACACTTCAACATACTAACCGAATATTAGTCCTGTAGAGTGGTTCAACTGAAATGTTAGTCGCCATCATCAGGCCAGAACTGCGTCCACCACACACCAGGCCACAACTCTGCGTCCACCTTACCTTTACCGTTTGATACCTTTTGATGCGTTCACTACTCTTCTAGCGGCACCAAGGAGCGTAACGCCCCTCGTTATGGGTGGTGATTTGGTGCAGTAGACTGTTTGAAGCGACAGCTCGCTCCCTTGCGAGGATGGGCTCGTCTGGCACTTTTTGCAGTTCGACATCTAGGGCTCTCTTGAAGTTGTCTAACGAGATGTCCCTCATGTCTCTTACTCGCCGTGGGAGTTTGTTTAAGAGACTTGGGCCTCTGTGTGATAACCAGCCCTCTCGCAGAGAGCCCATAGCACCCCTGTTATTCATCCGGGGGATTTCGCATTCCCAGCCTCTCCGATCACTGAATTTGATGACTATCGGAGTATGTAGGTTTGGTACTAAACCCTCTGCGATTTTCCACGTGTATATTATTAGGTAACGTTCTCTTCTACGTTCCAGTGAGTACAGATTCAGTGCTCTTAAACGCTCCCAATAGTGTAGATGTTTTATCGAACTTATATGCGAAGTGAAATTTCTTTGTACACTCTCTAAGTCATTTATTTCACCTGCTTTGTATGGGGATGTTAATACGCTACAGTATTCAAGCCGCGGTAGCACTAGAGATTTGAAGAGCGTTATCATAGGCAATTCACCGCGTGTTTTAAAAGTACGCAGAATCCAACCCGTTAAGAAGTTTCACAGCCGCCACTTTGACCTGGTTATGTACTTTGAAACCCATATTTTCAGACATTAATACCCCAAGGTCTTTCACACTGTCTTTCCGTTCTATTATGTGGTTAGATTCTGTTAAGTAATTTGTAATTTCTTTAACACCATTATTATCTCCGTACCGTATTAATTGGAATTTTTCCTCATTGAATTGCATGTTGTTTTCCCTGGTCCACTGGAACACTACATTCATGTCTTCCTGCAGTCGGCCCGTGTCCTCTTGTGTGTTTACTATCTTGCTTAATTTTGTGTCATCAGCAAAAGACGACACCGTACTGTGTCTGGTGTTGGTATCTATGTCGCAAATTAGTAGGAGGAACAGAAGGGGCGCTAGCACTGTTCCTTGGGGCACTGAGCTTTTGACATCCGAAGGCTCAGATGTGACTTGGTTTACTGCTACTGATTGTTTTCGGTTTACGAGGAAATTGTATATCCACCGTCCGATTTTCCCAGTTATACCTTTTGCTTTCAGTTTGTGGGCTATTATACCATGGTCACATTTATCAAATGCCTCAGCAAAATCGGTGTAAATGACATCCACGTTTTTCTTTTCTTCTAGCGCACTAGTGCACCACTGCATCCACCACCAGGCCAAAAACCCTGCGTCCACCACACCACCATCGGGCCACAACTGCGTCGTTCACACCACTGCATCCACCACACAACACCAGACCACAACTCTGCGTCCACCACACCACAACACTGCATCCACCACCAGGCCAAAACTCTGCGTCCACCACACCATCAGGCCACAACTGCGTCCACCACACTACACCAGGCCACAACTCTGCGTCCATCAGGCCACAACTGCGTCCACCACACTACACCAGGCCACAACTCTGCATCCACCACACTACCATCAGGCCACAACTGCGTCCACCACACAACACCAGGCCACAACTCTGCGTCCACCACACCACAACACTGCATCCACCACCAGGCCAAAACTCAGCGTCCACCACACAATATATTTTTTTCTTTCTAGACTTCCTTATCCCTAATTAGAATTTAAAACTTTCAAAATAAAGAAAACAAAACTTTTACTATCTATCTATTGCCGGACGCCTTACTCCCCTTACGAGGGTGGCCATACACAGAATGCCCCCAACCGGACCTATTCCCTGTGAGAGTGACAACCCGAGCCAGTTTAGTGAAGGACTTACAGGATTGACCACTCAATTTAGGATCAGTCAGACTCCGAGGCCCTCTGTGTATCTTGTTAGCACTATTATTCTACAGTGGTGTTCGGCTAATTCATCCACTAACCTGCCTTACCCTTGGGTAAGCAGTACGGATTTGTATCAGGTTTACTCCCCTAGACAGGTTGCCAACCAAGGCTTACGAGTCCCATCCACCCAGATTTGTATGAGGTTGTCTCCCCTAGATAAGTTGCCGACCAAGGTTAACGAGTCCCATCCACCCAGTAAAATGACAAATGACAAACTCAGTAAAATGACACTACTTATCAAAATAGATGTTGAAACTATAATATTTAGCTCCATTAGTTTAGAGATTTAAAAGTATCTGCCCCAGAACTACGGCGACTTTTAAACCTTTTGTGCAATAGCGACAGCAATTTAGGAGGAACCTGCCCTAATATGGGGCATTTTTCTAATGAAAATTGCACAAGTTCACCTCTGAGAGAGTCTTTGGAGAATTTTTAAAGCTTTATGGAGAGTTAGCAAAGAAAAATAAAGAACATTTATATACACAGAAATATCAAGTTTTTTCAACTGAATATGGAAAATTACAAATTGACAACTTACACCTTGAGGGTGCATCACTTGAGGGCAGATTCAGACACAGGGGCAGAATCCATCAACACAAGTCTCGGCCAACACACCACCGGAGAAGAGCCGACCGACAGGATCAGTACATTGAGGCAATTCATTCGTGGCCACCACCTCAGGGAATTTGGCAATAGATAGAAGTGGCGCACTTAAGCTGTTATATAAAAAATGTGGAATGGGCCGGAGTAAATAGAACAGACATATAATATTATTCAAGCAGACTTAAAAAATAATACGATACTCTTATATGTCCGGGTTTTAAGCGACCAGAATAGGTTAGTTGCATTGTATACCACCTGTACCTTCCATTAAGTTTTATGCGGCAGATGCGTAATAAGCAATATATACATAAAAAAGGTTGGTTAAGGTTTAGAGTTTTATCCTACATACTACAGATACATGGTAAGCGATACTACATGTTAAGCCAAGGTTAGTCTTTTCACACATGTACTGGATGCTAAAGATAACGTACCCGCTAATAAGGAAGAGTTAATTTAGTATCCCATGTACGGTACCGGTACATGGGATACATACTAGCTGGTAGGTAAGGGTTAGTTTTGTATCCAACGTACTGTACTAAAGTTCATTCCAGCCGACTAAATTGTTTTCAAAGTTTGATTTCCGATAAATGTAAATGCATTTTTCCAAATTTTGTTTAGGGTGTTTTAGTTTCAATATTTTTTTAATCTTTAGTTATTGATTTGAACAGCAACTTTTGAGTTTGTTTTAAAGTTTCATATTTTAATTACAATCTTAACCCTTTCACACACATATGATGCAGAGGTTGCCAGATTAGCAATAAGAAATAGAGTTCTCTCATTCTTATAATTACCTCTCCAAAATTAGTTTTCTGCCCACAGCTAACTCAAAGACAACTGCAGAGGTTGAAGTAAGGTTTCTAAATACCCCTGATGGTAACAAAGGCTTTAAAGTATCCCCAATAGGCTCAAAATCGCGTCATATGTCGGAGGGTTAAATACTTTGCTATTATGAAGATTTCTTCAATTAAATCATGAAAACTATGCAAGATCATATTTATCCATACAGTATCAAAATTATCTACTGAAGGATTATATTTGCTGTCAAAAGAAACTATAGGTCTAAGTTTATTAGATTAATGCCTTAAATATACATACTATACTACTATATCTTAATGCGCATCTACATACTCAAACTTTGACGGGTAGTAAACAATGCAACTAATAAAAATTCAGACTTAAGATATATTTACCAATGAAAAAAGTAAAAATTATACATAAAAACAAACTAAATAATAATGGGAAAAGGGGGGAATGGGGTAAATACCAATAATAATTAAAGTTTGTAGGCTCTCGTATACACAAACTAGCATAAAAAACAAAAATAGGAAAAGTGGGGATTGGGCCTGAGCATAGATAGATATAGATAGCATAAATATGTTACCAATGACAACAAATTATAAAAAATACAATTTGTATTTTTTTTTTTACATACACAAACTAGCATAAATATATTACCAATGACAAAACAAATCAAAACAATAAAAATTAATAAAAATAAAGTTTGTAGGCTTTCATTATATACACAAGATTATTAAACTAGCAGTATAACTCACCCGGTGGAAGTGTGAAGATTGTCCACTTTCATCAGCTTCTGAAGGATCGCTCACAAGATTGTACCGGTACCAGGTTGTCAGACACATCCATGGTGTAGCATCGTCTCTCCTTCACTGCTGGGAATAGGTAGTGGTAAATTACAAATCTATAATATATTGGAAATTTGTTATTTTAATACCACAAATTTTCCGAGTGTTTCTTATAAACAAAATTGGTCATTTGCATCAATATAGTGTTTGTAATTAATTAGAAATCTCGGGAAAACCTATTTTCTCCATTAGGCCTATCGATCGATGTTGAGACACGCTCCCGATAGTGATTTGAAAAGACATTAGCCTAACCTAACAACCTTACCTAGTATTATGGGTGGGGGCTGCCGCCCCCACACCCCCGCTGGTTGAGTACTAATCCCTCAATTAAAAAAAAAAAAAAATTGGCTGTCGATTATACGAAGGTGAAAACAAAAAATCGATGAAGTCTATGGTGTTTACTCTGCAATCTTCAGCTTGATTGTACAATGTACATTGATAACGGGAAAGTACCGTATTGACAACCTTGTTACGAAAAAAGAAATTTTCGTACCATACTTTTTTTATTAGGTTTTGCCGAGGGTTAAAACAAATTTTCTTATGATCTTTAGAGCATATAGATTAATTATTTATCTTCAAATATATCAACAAAAATTTGGTATTAAAATAACATTAAATCAATATATTTTGTAATAATTTCACTACACCACCAAACACCTCCAATGAAATTAATGAAATCATTTGTGAAATAAATAATACTAATAAATAATTAATTAATAGAACAGTAATAAACTACTAGCAATTTCCGACTATAAACTAATAAAGTTAGAGCTATAGACACCAAAGTTTAGTAAAATAAAAATGCCAAAATGCAGTTGTGGTGTTAAAATATATATATATAAACAACACTAACACCCCGTTCTTAACATATCAATTACAAACCCCAATGTAGGCTACTTTAATAAACTAATGAAAGCATATGGTCCTCCCCGGATTAGAACCCGGGACACCACACCCAGAACAAAAGCACCTAAACCATTACACCACCAACACAGTTAAGGTATAAAAGTCAAAATAAAATAAAGCAAAACTTTCTAACCAGCTCTATTACACTTCTCATTCTAGTCCCAATTACTTAATCTTAGTGCTATTTATGCAATACGAGGCAGTGACCAATAAAATATAATTTAGATTAATAATTAATTTTCAGGTTGCTTATGAAGTGTCATTGCTCTGTTATCTGAATTAAGAACGGCATCGACTCTAAGATTTTTCTATATAAGCATTTTAACAGATTGTACTAAATTTGATTGTAAATACAAAATTATAGAAATTGTTCAAAGTAATCAAAATGTTTTAGATAGAGAAAATTATTGGATTGGAAAATTAATGACCATCTATCCATTTGGACTTAATCAAATAAAAAATGTAGGCAACATTTTGTATAAAGATTTATTAAAAAAAATTTTTTTAATAACCCTTATTTTAACTTCCCTGTTTTAAACAGAAGATCTGGTAGACAAGGTAATAGAAGACTAAATTATTTTAATAAAAAGAAAAACAGGTCTGATATTAAAATTATTGTTAATAATTTATATTCATTATATCGAAATTTCGGAATTAAAAAATTAAGATTCATTGAAAGGCCTACAAAAGAAAAGTTTTGCTCCTTTTATAGAAAATATTCTAAACAATAAACATAATTTCACAAATACATTTAAGAATATAGTCTTTGCTTTTATGGGATATATTAGAGCTAATTCTAAGAAATCCAAAGATAACCGTATTAAAGATAAAGTCATGTCTACTTTAAATTATTCCTCTAAAATTTTAGACAAAATTAATGTTAACAGTCTCATTAATTCAAAGAAAGTTAAGTCCATGTTACCAGATGGTTGTAAAGATTTCAAACCATTAATAGTGTATTCATATGAACTACCGGTTGGGTCTTTTATTTGTAATAATAAAGTTTTAGGAAATCTTTCAGATAATTATACTTTCAATAATAATAAATGCGTGTGAAAGAGTCATGGATATGCCAGCTAGCAGACGTGATGCACTAGCAAAGTTCATTTATAGTCCGATATGTCACATATTAACAGGTGATGAACTAGTTAAACATTTTGCAATCTACAAATTAGCGGAGCTAAACAAGTGGAAACAGAGTTTGGATGGTCAAAATCGGCGATACAGGCCGGGAGTTACATAATGTATGGCTGAGGCAACCTCCCTCCCCTCCACTCTTCCCAAGTCTGGAGAGAGATTGTTGATCGATACCCTCTCTCTTGCACTCGCTTGGTAACGGTGATAATGTTAGCACGAAAATAGACCACAGAATAAGGGAATAACAGGGAAAATAGGTGATAACTGAAAGAGGGGGGGGGGGGGTGATATTTGGCATGGCCCAGGGGCAAAAAAATACAAAAACAATATTGGGATGTTTTAAATGGATTTTTTTTAGCCCAGGATCTTAAAGAGAGTTCCCGCAGTCACCCGGGGAAACTCTTAAGTCTTCCCGCACTTGCCGGGTTAAGGGGACATGGGCCAGTTTTCTGGACCACTTTCTCCCTCAGGTTTAGCTCCATTAATTTTCAGATGTCAAGAAGTTTGCCCCCATTAGTTAGTAAATTTTAAGACTTTCCACCCCATTTCTAAGACAATATTTAGAACTTTCCTGCTATTTAAGTGTCAATTTGTTCCCTGCCGAACAATAGTAAGACTAATGTTGGAAAAATCGGCCTTCGGCCAGGACATTTCTCTACCGAAAAATTTAGAAATTAATCTAGAAGGGGGATCTAATGGAATTTTTATTTTTTTTAATTTGATGAAAGTCTACAGAGGAAACTAGAAAAATAATTATTACATGCAAAAATCAACCCAAAAGTGAACCATCCCCCCCCCTTAACATTAACTTAAAAACTACAAGAGCAACTAGGCATCATTACTCTAGTCCCTCCCTAGCCCATTCAGTACCAGGGACATCCTTGTACTGTAAGCATATTCTGGCAACTTAATGAAAATTTTATCAATTACAGTTTTATGCTTTTTCCAACCAACTTCACCTTTAAACTCAATTAATGAAACCAACAAATACATGTGGCACTCCAAGGACTCGAACCTAGGATACTCTCATTGAAATTCTGCGCACTTATGTATTACGCTATCAAGGAAATCTTGGGAAACTTCTACCAATCATAAGGCTTCAAACTATTTCAATCAACCCTTTTAACCCCTTCAGACTCATGACACAGAGGTTGCCAGATTAGCAATAAGAAATAGAGTTCTCTCACTCTTATAATTACCTCTCCAAAATTAGTTTTCTGCCCACAGCTAACTCAAAGACAACTGCAGAGGTTAAGTAATTAAACTAAAGGTTTCTAAATACCCCTGATGGTAACAAAGGCTTTAAAGTATCCCTAATCGGCTCAAAATTGAGTCATATGTCTGAGAGGGTTAACTACCACAGATCCTTCTCAAGCTTTATAATATTGTATAAATATAGTTTAATCTTAGGAAACTCTTCTAACATATGGCTTCAAACTATCTCCAACCCTTTTCCACAGATCCTTCCCAAGCTGTATAATTTCTAAATATAGCTAGTATAAGATATGTTATGGGTGGATGAGACTCTTCAGCCTTGGTCGGCAACCTGTCTAGGGGAGTAAACCTGATAACAATCCGTACTGCTTACCTAAGGGTAGGGCAGGGTAGTGGATGGACTAGCCGCACACCACTAGAACAATAGTGCTGAAAATATACATACAGGGCCTCATGGTCTGACAGACCATAAATTGAGTGCTCAATCCTGAAAGTCCTTCAGTAAACTGGCTCGGGTTGTCCCTCTTACTGGGGATAGGTCTGCTTGTGGGCATTCTGTGTATGGCCACCCTCATTTAGTGGAGTAAGGCATCCAGCAATAGATAAATAAAATAGAACACTTCACTGGTATTCAAAGGTTTAAGACTTTTGCTCCATTATCAATTGTATAACTTGTGCCATTCACGCAAAGTTTTTATACCTGGTGAACAATAGATTAACATTTAAGAGAAACTTGCCATCTTTATATTACAAAATTTAAACATTTAAGGAGATTAGCTATTTTTCTGGTCCACCTTCGTGTTTAGCCCCATTACTTATAAGATTTTAACACTTTCAGCCCATTAGTTTTTTTATTTAAAGTTCCTTCAATGTTTTCAGTTACCATATGTTGTCCCTATTCGGGCTCTTGTCTTGAGTCTGCCACTGAACAAGGACTGTTAAACTTAAAATACCAAACTCCACAAAATACTAACCAAATATACTGTACTGTATATTAGTCCGATAAGAGTTCATCAGGGTTGACTGAAGATTCTCGCCAACTGTAGATTCGTTGACTGTAGATTAAATCTGCCAAGGTCTTGGTTCGCTGTAATAAGAGTAGATTTTGTTTAGTTTTATATATATGGATTCAATGCAATTTCCTATCCTAAGCTTTTAGACTGAAAATATTAGCCTATTCAGTAAAAATTGCCCAAATTTCTTTACCACTAACATCCAAAACTAAAAAATTGTCCTAAAGTAGCTAAAATCAATTGAATTGATTTTTATACCAACCAACTTCACATCTAAACTCAATTAAATCAACAAATACATGTGGCACTCCGAGGACTCTAACCAAGGATACACTCATCGAAATTCCCCTGCATTACGCTATCAAGGTTCCAATTAAGTAGGCCAAAACTAACATTAACTTAAAAACTACAAGAGCAAGTAAACATCTTTACTTCTGTCCTCCTAAGCCAAACTTTGGCAGCTTTAAAGACTCTTGCCCCATTGTCAATGTTAAAACTTGTGCCATTTAGGCAACCAATTTTACCTGGTGAGCAATATTCAAATTTACGAGGAACCTGCTATCTTTCTATAACAACATTTAAGGAGAGGGGAGCATTTTTCTGACCCACATTCTCCATCGTGTGTAGCCCCATTAGATTCTAGGACGTTCGGCCCATTAGTTTGTAAAGTTTAACCCTCTCCGACATGTGACGCGATTTTGAGCCTATTAGGGATACTTTAAAGCCTTTGTTACCATCAGGGGTATTTAGAAACCTCTAGTTTAGTTACTTCAACCTCTGTAGTTGTCTTTGAGTTAGCTGTGGGCAGAAAACTAATTTTGGAGAGGTAATTATAAGAGTGAGAGAACTTTCTTATTGCTAATCTGGCAACCTCTGCGTCATATGAATCTGAAGGGGTTAAGTTCTTTGTCAACATAATACCTTTCGTGCTATCTAGGAGTATTTTTTTCATGGTGAATTATTATGGTTTTTACACAAACTTCACATCTAAACTCAATTAAATCAACAAAAATACAAGTGCCACTCAGAACTCTAACCCAGGATACTCATCAAAATTCCGCTCACTATGCATTACGCTATCAAGACAATTAGGGAGCCTGTAATCTTTGAAGAATTGGAAGAGATTTGTCTACCGAAAAATTCAAAACTTATTCTAGAAGGGGGATCTAATAGTTTTTTTTTGTTTTTAAAGTTTGATGGAAGTCTAGCGAGAACAGTAATAAATTATTATGTTTGTTCACCAACCAACTTCACCTATAAACTCAATTAAATCCACAAATACATGTGGCACTCAGACTACTAACCAAGGATACTCACACCAAAATTCCGCGCACTTATGGATTACGCTATCAAGACAAGAACAAAAGATACATAAATGATCAAATAAATACGGCATCCTCCTTTAACCAAAATATTATTCAAACTTAAATTTTTACTTATAATTTATAACTAACACCTTACATATTGAAACTAAATTTACAACAGACCATGTACAGTTCCCCATATTACTTCTGGTCAAATGTGAAAATACTTAATATAATGCGCACAATTGAATTAATAGTAATTATATTATGCAGTGGTTAACTCTTCACATTAGTAAACTGATCATTAAAATAAACTACTAAAGTCTTGCATAATTTTACTCTCCTACACAATATCAATACCAGGAACACAACTTACTTTGCCAACTGTCCAAAGACAGCTAAACTTAAAATACCAAACCCCACAAAATACTAATCTAATATTTTTCCTGCCAGTTCTTCAGGGTTCACTGTAGATCCTCGCAGACTGGATCTTCGGCGACTCTAGATCCTCTGCAACTGTAGATCCTTTGAAACTAGATTCTCGTAGACTGAAGATACAATCTGTCCAGGTCTTTGTGTGCTGTAAGAGTAGAAAAAATAGGTTAGTTATATGGATTCTATGGCATTTCCTATCTTAAGCTTTTAGACTGAACAAATATTGGCATATTCTTATTTCTCAAACTTAAGTTTACTTCATACTTTATAACTTGCACCAAAACTTCATATTTTACACTTTCATATTTAAACTAAATTTTAAGCAGACCATGTACAATTGCCTAAATAACTTCTGGTCAAATGTGATCTTATACATGAAAATAGAATGCACACTATTAAGGGTAGTTCTAATGCAGTGAATAACTTCTGATTATTCAACTAATAAGAAATAACTCAGTCATGCAAACTAATTCTACTTTCATACACAAAATTACGTAGGAACAGAACTTACTTTGGTAACTAAAAGGACTGCTAAACATAAAATACCAAGCTCCACAAAAGATTTGTCCAGAGTTGTTCACTGTCCCACAACCTTTTAGGCCCTCGTCCAAAACGTCCGTCTATCACCAGGTACCATCACTAACTCTTGGTCCAACGCACATCACCAGATACCATCACTAACTCTTCGTCCAACGCCGCACACAGATGGTTATGTACAGTACCAGGTTCTCTCGCACAGAGGTCGCAGTATCAGTCTTGCTCTGCTGGGAGGAAGGACTGAAAATTAAAACCAATCTTAGTTTTGACTTTTCTAGACTTCTCTCATGTTTAGCCCTATTACTTTAGAGATTTCGACATTCACTCCATTAGTTTGGAGACTTTTTGTGTCATGCAGCTGTATTTATCCTGTCGAACTATAGCGAGCCAGCAATATGGGAGGAACTAGCCATTGGCACAGGCATTTTTCTACTGAATACTGCACACATTTATTGCCAAGGGAGTTGCGAGAGAATTTGTAATAGTTCATGGTGGGCTAGGGAGGAAAGCAATAAAGATCTACAGTATATACCAAAGTTACCAGTTGATTTTAGTTAAGTATTTAGATTTTATGCAATTTTAAAAGGATAAATTGCGAATGAAGAACGTACAATTTGAGGGTGCAGCACTTCCCCTGCAAAGTCTCTTCCACCACCAAAAAATGCACCAAGTCTCTCCCACCACCAGGCACAAAGTCTCTTTCATCAGCAAAGGCATCAAGTCTGTCCCAAGACTCGTTCACCACCACCAGGCAAACTTCTCGTTCACCACCACCACAGGCACAACGTCTCCTTCCACCACACCAGTTGGATTTAGTACAGCACCCCCACACATACTGTACACCTGTTAAAACAGATTTTGAGTCCGTAGCACGGTTGGTAGAGCACTCTCCTGCAAATCGAGAGGTTCATGGTTAGAGTCTCGGACCAGCCAGAGTGCTCTAGCAATCTGTCATGACTGTTCACGAAGTCTCTGATCAGGGCACCCACCCTAGCCCTCGAGCAAGCCGTGAATGGTGGCAAAAAAAAAAATATTCTACTTCTATTTAAATTAAAAATTAGAAAAGCAGACACTAAACCAATAATAGGATATACCGGTAGTCTTTTAGGTCCAGGTATAGAATAGATTAGCTGCATTGTATACTACCTGCCATTAGGTTTGATGCCAGAGATGTGTATTAACACCTTAAGAGCGGCCTAGGCGGTATATAATATGCAGCCACCAGCGGGGTGTTTTTACCCAAAATAGGGCTGTTTACGTGATCATTTTCATGCCTAAATAAGACCCAGAGCGTAAAACAAGTATCTATCCCTGAAAGGGCATAAACAGAGCTTTCCAATGACACCACAACGATCCTTTTATGACCGCTAGTTTTCTTGCAACAACCGCGCAACACGAGTGCAAAAAGCATGTAATTCGGTACTTTCCCCATACAATTCAGTATGTAGCGAGTGAGAGAGGGAGGGAGGAGGTGGGATTCGTGTCAGTAGGTTCGCTGCGGTGGTCTGGAGCAGTCATACGCTCGCTACTCTCCTGCCACCACTTGTCTCTCTCTCTCAGCAACATTACGTGCTGAAATTGCCACACTACCTATGTCGCGCGCCGCCAGATAGTCCAGATTTATTATACTCAACTTATGTTGCGCGCCGCTAGTTAGGGGTTAAGCTATAACCTACTGTATATATAAGTAATAAGTATTTAAAGATTGAGTACACGATCACTATCAATATCCATTTTAGAATTATGGATATCAATCTAATCATGCATATATAAAAAGATAGGAAAGAGTTAAGTCTTTTATCCCACATACTACAGACACTACCTGGTAGACAAAGGGTCAATATACAGGAGACGCAACAATATAGGTAGCAAATTTCTAATGGTAGTTTTGGGTTCCTATCATATGCTTAATTTCTATATACTTTTTATCTCCGGGATTTTTTTTTTTTTTTTATTAACTTAACCAAAAAACCTAACCTAACCTAAATGTATTTGGGGGCTATTAGGTTAGGTTAGGTTTAGTTAGGTTAATGACCAAAACAAATAAAAAAAATGAAATATTTTTTTTTTTTTTTCCCCAGGGATAAAAAGTATATAGAAATTAAGCATATGATAGGAACCCAAAACTACCATTAGAAATGTGCTACCTATATTGTTGCGTCTCTTGTATATTAACCAGACTAAGGTTAGGTTAATCACAAATACTATAGCCGCCTGTACGAACTAGGTACTATTACCATTTACCATACTATACCCGGTTCCAAGTAGGCAAGGCAAAAATTGTGACTCCTAAGCTCTAACTAAAAAGGGCTAGAGCAAGGGAGCTGTACATTTACACTTTTATCCCATGTTTTACCCTTCCCAAATGGTAGAAATATTAGCTCTTGTGAATTATGTTAATGTTAACCCCTTCAGACTCCTATGATGCAGAGGTTGCCAGATTAGCAATAAGAAATGGAGTTCGCTCACTCTTTTAATTACCTCTCTAAAATTAGTTTCCTGCCCACAGCTAACTCAGACAACTGCAGAGGTTGAAGTAACTAAAACTAAAGGTTTCTAAATACCCCTGATGGTAAGAAAGGCTTTAAAGTATCCCTAATCGGCTCAAAATCGCGTCATATATCTGAGGGTTAAGTATTAGCCTAGTTATTTAGAACAGGGTATAGCTGGAAGTTTATGGTTAGTCTTATCCAATGTACTAGGTACACATACTAGCTGGTAGGCAAGGGTTAGTCTTATCCAACATACAGTACTAAGCGTTTCTTTCCAGCCGACTGTAAATTGCAATCTTAATTACCGGTACTGTATTAGAGGTATCCACAAAATAGCGGTCTAAATTCTAATCATGAAAACTTTGCAATACTGTACTGTAATAATATTGAGACAATGGTTTCATATTTATCAATTAGGCATAAAGAAATTATCTAATAAACAATTCAATTTGAAATCAGCTGAAATTAAACCAACTATAGGTCTAGGTTTGTTAACTAGAGGAAAGCCTTTCTAGATCTTTAGTTATTATGCATCTCCCGCATGAATGAAACTTTGAAATGTAGTATACAATGCAGCTAACCTATTATGGTAGATAAAATGGACCGCTTTAAACCCGGACCAAAACACAATTTTACCAATAATGGTCAAGATTTTAGACTGATTGTCATTATATACACAAAAACAGTTTAAGTCTCACCCTCACCAGGTTTATACAAATTTCTCAGTACTGTATCTACCTCTTGTTCTTGTGAAGGGCGAACTCCGAAGTGAAGATAAGCCCGTCATAGCCCTTGCTTCGTAGCGGCAGCGGAGAATCCTTAACAGCGGACCATATGGCCTGTGGTCTTCAAGAAGCTGCAGAGGAGGCGAACCACCCGGGATAGTCAGAAGTCTTCCAGTCCCGCCAAGGATGATGGTGAAATCAGCGATACCAAGGCACCAGACTTTCTCTGCGGGAATAAAAGATATATCGTAAATTAAGATAAACTAATAATACCGTAATAGTCTTGTTGATAAATCTACAGTTATACTACCCCTATTTTGTCGCTATTCTGTTGGTACTAATGGGTTAATATTATTAGTAGTAGACTTAGTATGGTTTGATGATTCGCGGAAATGTATATTTTACTTGTAATAGATACATTTAAGTATTACAAACCTTCGCGAACCCATAAACAGGGAACGTGAGCTGGGTTTAGACCGTCGCGCACCCATACACAGGAAACGTGAGCTGGGTTTAGACCGGTCGCGAGACAGGTTAGTTTTCGTTAGGTTAGGTTAAGTTAGGTTAATAATAAAAATACTAAAATGCGACAGTCCTCGGTATTAAACAACACTGTATATCAAAGAACAAATAAAAAAAAAAAATTACCTGAAAAAAACTCGTCTGGTTTGTGATAATTTGTTATCAAAATAATTGTTTTTCCAGTTTCCGCGTCTGCTGAACCATCCAAAAACACGCTAAAAGGCGTGTTTTGAAGGGGGGAGGTGGTGGGGGAGGGGTAGTATAACTAGATTTACCGTCTTGTTTCCTTCTAGCACCTGTATCACCGGATTGTTGACTAAATTGTTAAGGGCAGTGGGGGTCTAGGGGCGGCAGCCTCCAAATTAGGTCAGGTTAGGTTAATTACGATACAGCGAGTAAACACTATCTCAAGACTAATTGGGGGGTGGCCACTTCCGAAATTTTAGATTTTCCGAGATATACAAATTCCGGCTTGTGACAACAAAGAGGGAAAATTTCCGAATAGGAAGTCATAGTCCGCGACACCATAGAAAACCGAGATCACCCTACCACTGCTAAACTTTAGATTACAGCATTGCATGTGAAATTAAGGTCAATATACAGGAGGCGCTACAATATTGGTAAAAAATTAAGCTCAATAGCATGTGATTAAGCGATTTTTCTCCAAATTGTTGATGTAGGGGTCATTCCCGGGAAACTAACATAATACATATTATATGGATATTTAAGTTTTAAGGGTTTGTTTACACTTCTTTTTCGTCTTCATCTGGGAGACTTCTTTTGCGTGACTGTCAGTCAACAACTGAGACATCTGGTGGCGAATGCAATGAACTATACTGGTGGCGTCGTGGCCAAAGTAATCACCCTACCTAATTCATGCCAAGAGTACTCGAGTTCACTAACACGTGATGCCATGATTTGGAAAACAGGTGGCCCAGGATATAAGCTGTCAGTTTGACTCTGGCCAGCTTGTGTAGAGGGTGTGAGCCGATCAAAGCTTTTTCCACCGTCTTTAAAAACACTGAGGCTGCTTAATAAGACCTTTTCGCCTTCCAATAAGTGTAAACTGCCCAAAGTGCAATAACCAGTGTTCCAAATACAGCTGACGAGGACAGCTGGTTTTGAAATGCACATACACTTGTTTTACATGGACAAATTTGAAACAAAAATCCACCAGCTGTTGACCAAGATGAGTGGTGATCCAGCGGCCAGCCAGGCAGCCCAGTACCTCCTCTGTTCATTAAGGTTAGTTGGTTGGTTGGGACAACATAAAGGAGCCGGACCACAGCTAGCTCGGGAATCTGAATGGGTCATCGCAAAGTAACAAAGTAAAAGATTTTTTCGCATAGGATTAAACTGGCATGCAAGGGCTAGCTGTTGTTGTTGTTGTTTTTGTTTTTCCCCAAGCTGCCTGGCCGAACAGCCCCAAGGCCCCGAGCAAGGCCAAGGCCATAACCGAGCGCCCCCACAGAACCCCCTCCGCCGACCACAATAAAGCCTGGGTGACCGAAGCCACTCCATGGCGGGGAGCTGAGGAGGGTGCGGAAACGCCCGGGAAACCAAAGCCCCACCCAGGGCCCTGTGCCCCTCAGCAATTATGAAGAGAAAGTTGAGGGGCAAAGGAAAGATGTGACGCTTTGGCTTCCAATCTTGGTAGATTAGGAGGTCAATCCACGCAAGAGACGTCGTCACTTGAGATCTAGAAAATATACAAGTAAAAGGAACAGTCAGAGTAAGCTATGGGTATGGCAGAGATCGCTCAGTTCTCACTCTGATAGACCAGCCCATCACCATGCAAGGGCTAGTTGGTTATACTGATGTTTTGGACCGACAGTTAGCCCATCGATCTTTTTAGGCCTAATAGGTCCGGTAGAGCATAGGCTATACATCATTGCTATATATGTCATTAAGAGCTGAAATGTATTATAAGGGAGAACAAAAATAAAATAAAATACATAGGCCTACTGTAAAATAATAAGTTTTTCAGCCAGTACCCAACCAGCGGGGGGGGGGGGGGGGGGGGGGGGGGGGGGGGGGGGCGGCAGCCCCCACCAATAATACTAGGTTAGGTTAGGTAAGGTTGTTAGGTTAGGCTAATGTTAACCCCATTCTTACTAGGTTAGGTTAGGTAAGGTTGTTAGGTTAGGCTAATGTTAACCCCATTCTTACTAGGTTAGGTTAGGTAAGGTTGTTAGGTTAGGCTAATGTTAACCCCATTCTTACTAGGTTAGGTTAGGTAAGGTTGTTAGGTTAGGCTAATGTTAACTCCATTCTTACTAGGTTAGGTTAGGTAAGGTTGTTAGGTTAGGCTAATGTTAACCCCATTCTTACTAGGTTAGGTTAGGTAAGGTTGTTAGGTTAGGCTAATGTTAACCCCATTCTTACTAGGTTAGGTTAGGTAAGGTTAGGTTAGGCTAATGTTAACCCCATTCTTACTAGGTTAGGTTAGGTAAGGTTGTTAGGTTAGGCTAATGTTAACCCCATTCTTACTAGGTTAGGTTAGGTAAGGTTAGGTTAGGCTAATGTTAACCCCATTCTTACTAGGTTAGGTTAGGTAAGGTTGTTAGGTTAGGCTAATGTTAACCCATTCTTACTAGGTTGGTTAGGTAAGGTTTTAGGTTAGGCTAATGTTAACCCATTATTAAATTAGTTAGGTTAGGCTATTATTAACCTTTATGAAAACAAAACCCGATCCAAAGATTTTATTAGGTTACTGTGTTTTTTCATTTTTACATTAGTAAAATCCGAGCCAAGTTTCGTAAAAACTTGGCTCGTGTTTTCTAAATGTCGGGTTATATGGGTATGGAAATTTACAAAACCCGAGCCAACATGTTAATAAGGTTACTGTGTTATTTTAATTTTTAAATTAGTTAAATCCGAGCCAAGTTCCGTCAAAACTTGGCTCGGGTTTTCAAAAAATTGGGTTTTATGGGTCTTGAAATTGAACAAACCCGAGCCAAATTTGGGTTACAAATGTGTATCATCGTGTTCTATAGTGTTCAATACGCTTTTTACCCCTCAATTTCCCTGATCTTCATAGCCCTCCCCACTATCGGGGGGCGTGTCTTTAGATTGATGGATAATGGGTAAATGCTTAATTCCCATTCAATTTCATCACTAGATTAGACTAAAACACCAAAAACAAAATCAAAATACCAAAAAAATACCTAAAAAACACGTTGTTGCGGTCTCCTGTATATTAACCGAAATTAATCATATTAATTACAAATAACCTTAAGTTTTCAGGGACAAAAGTACAGTACATAGTAATTTATATTAACACAATAGTTAAAATGTACAGGCTTGCATTAGTCCTAAAAAACACTTAAAACCGAGTGAAAGAATAAACCGGACACAAATCCCGTCCAACTGATATTTGCAGAGATCAACAGGGACCTGTCTGACATTCAGAAAAGTACAGTACAAATTTCCGAGTAAAAATAGTGTTATAGGCCTAGAGCGTTTACTGTAGGCTACAGGGTATTGTCGTCCGAGGCAGCGGGGGGGTCACTTAAGTTTGTTAACGGCCACGAGAATCCATGTACAATTGAAAGCCTTATTCTAAAGAATTACGGGTAAAAATTGCACAACCAACCCGATGAGTTTTTCAGGTATATTTTTTCTTTGATATAGGCTACAGCGTTTTTGGTTAATATACAGGAGACGCAACAATATAGGTAGCACATTTCTAATGGTAGTTTTGGGTTCCTATCATCATATGCTTCATTTCTATATACTTTTTATCCCCGGGAAAAAGAAAACTAAAATCTTGGGATTTTTCATTTTTTTTTCTTTGATTTTTTTTTTTTTTTGGTCATTAACCTAACCTAATAGCCCCCAAATACATTTAGGTTATGTTAGGTTTTTTTGGTTAGGTTAATAAAAAAAAAAAACACAATTTTTTTTTCCCCGGGGATAAAAAGTATATAGAAATTAAGCATATGATGATAGGAACCCAAAACTACCATTAGAAATTTTCTACCTATATTGTTGCGTCTCTTGTATATTGACCGCGTTTTTTAATACAGAGGACCATGCATTAGTATTTTCCCATTATCCATCAATCTTAAGATACTGCCCATGATAGTTGGGAAGGCTATGAATATCAGGGAAATTGCGGGGTAAAAGACTAAAATAAGGGGTAATATTAGCCTATCCTAGTATTATATGTGGGCCACACCCCCGCTGGTTGGGTATTAAAAATAAAAAATGGACGGGCGCCAAAAGAAAGTTTATGAAGTCTACACTGTTAACTCCATCATAATCTTCAGCTTTGTCTGTCGATAACAGGAGGTAAATATACGGTATGTTCCGGTATAATCCTGTGTAGCGGTAGCCTACCCCTGTACATATATTTCAATAATTTGGCAAGGTTACAAATATATAGGCCTATTTACATATAACATTAATAAATAGTCCAATATACAGTACTAGATTAAGTTAGATTAAAGATATTGTTCAATGTTTCGGGAAGGATGTAGTTACCGGGTGTCAGGGACGGATTTAAGGTTGCATGGGGCCCCTGGCTGGAATTCTGAAAGGGGCCCTTTCTTCGATGAGGGGGTCACTGGGGGGTGTGTGGCGAGCGAAGCGAGCCCTTGCAGCTGGGGGGGCGCTGTAAGCCCCCCCCAGATTTGTTTTTAAATGAAGCACTTTTAGGAGCATTTTGAGGCCTCTGGAGGGACATACTGGGCTATTTCAAATGATATTGAATATAGTAAAAAAAATGTGAAAAATAGAGACAAAGAGCTTGGTTTGAAAAAAAAAAAATCTTGTTTAAAGATCAAAGGCTAGTACTTGGCTGGAAAGTTGATAATTTCATGGCACTTGCATAAAAATAGCCCTTTAAACGATTATTTTTGAATGGTAACTGGTTACTAGGGTAAAAATAGCACTAACTGAATTTTATTGTAACTATTATAAAATCGAATAAAACTCTAACAAATAATAAGACAAACTAATAACTAACTTATCAAAATCACTATATGAAAGAAACTTGTTGATCTAGCAAACAATAAAATTTAAAAAATGAAATTATAACACTTCATATTAGTGCGATGTTTGGCTGCCTTACATATTATGTTTGCGAGATTTTTTAACCTAAAAAAAACTAAAAACCTAACCTAACTTAAAAGAAAAACTTAACCAAATTTAATTTAATTGTTTTTTGATCAAGTTGAAGAAAATCTCACATACGATCCCATCTGGGATTCAAATTTCAATTCCTGGACCATTTAATCAGCAGACAATCATTGAAACATCATACTAACCGCTACACCACACTGGCCACTAAAGAGGTTTTGGAATCTGTGAAATCTGACAGAAAGACATCTAGGCCTACTGCCCTGAGTTGTCTAGGTCTACATGCAGAAGACATACAGTACATACGAATTACAAATTTTACACTCCACCCTAATACCAGTGAAGTAGGCTATGGAGGTAGCTCCCAGTCCCAGCCAATGGGAAATCATATAATATTTGGTGATCCAGCTCCTATATACTGTACTGTCCAAAACATTTGGTTAATATTTAAATCATATAATAGTTGGTGATCCAGCTCCTATATACTGTCCAAAACCTTTGGTTAATATTTAAATCATATAATAGTTGGTGATCCAGCTCCTATATACTGTCTAAAACCTTTGGTTAATATTTAAATCATATAATGCCACTCGAAAATGTAGATAGCTAGTGAGGCTAGTCTAGTTTTCTCCAAGCTCCATTTTTAGGTCTCTTCCATCACTTCACTTGTGTCCTTATTGTATCATCTTTCCAACATGCGTTTTGCTGCAGACAAAAGTTCATGCTTGAGATCTTCACTGTTATAGAAGAAGCATTAACAAATATTAACCAAAAAGGCAAAAACCAGGTAATTTAGAGAAACTTATATCTGTACCTTGCGACCTTGCCGTCTTCCCCCCTCGAGTGTCAGTGTCAACAATGAATTCGCATTCGATTAGCATAAAAATATAGATATATTTTCGATTTCCTCTTGTGGGTCGCATGTATATAGATAATATAGTAAATTACAGTAATGATTATGTAACTTTAAAAAATGATCCAGTAAAAGATTACTTATATAATATTCAATATTGCATTAAATAATAGGTAAACAGGGACAGGGCAACCAGTTACGAAAGAAAACCATGGTCCGGGTAACTATTTAATTATATAGGCAATGGTCAGAAGGGGAATCTGAGGAAACGCAGGAATTTAATGTGTGTGTGTGTGTGTGTGTGTGTGTGTGCCTAGATCAGTAGATTTGTGTTCCTCTTTTTTCATAAATAGGGATTAGGTAGGGTTTGTATTTTACATTTTTTCTTTTGTATTACTAACTTTGGGAATTGGGGGCCCCCTAAATGCTGGGGGCCCCTGGCTGCAGCCCAGTCAGCCCCCCTCCTTAATCCGCCACTGCCGGGTGTACCACTACCGACATATAACATAAATAATCTATAAATACTTATAAAATAAATACTTATAAATCTATAATACTAGGTTTAGGTTAGGTTGTTTGGTTAGGGTAATTTATTTTTGTATCCAAAGGCAGTCAAAATAGACGGGAACATCATGGGGAGCATCCGCATAGTGTAAACAAGACGGGTGGTACACCCGGTAACTACATTCTTGCCAATGTTTCTTAGTAAATAGGTATCTGAAAAACAGTTGCACACAGGATCTTAGCGAGTGGAGAAGGGGTGTTTGAGAGAGAGGAAGTTGTTGGAGTGGCTTTGTTATGAGTTATTAGTCTATTATGGTAGAGAAAGCACAAAGACAAAAAATAATCGGTTTAATTCTAGTTTCGCTTTCACAGCACTCATAAATTTCTATGGCTACTTTAGAGTTGTCATATACCATACTTAATTCCTATATATGTCCAAAGCGGCGGAAATGCATTATAAGGAATTATACCTAGCCTACTGTAAAAAAAAAATATATTTTCTCCCCATATGCGGCACCATAGCTATTACATAATACTAGGTTAGGTTAGGTAAGGTTTTAAGTTAGGCTAATGTAGTTAATGTAGTTTATTATCATTATATTACGTCTTTTACCCAGCAATTTCCCTGATCTTCATAGTTGGTCGGGAAGCTATGCCTTTACAACGCCTTCCTTTTGTCGCTGTGTACATGAAACTAGAATTTTACCAAATAATCATAAAAAATTGTTTAAGTTATAGCTTCTAAGTTCATTCAAATAACCTTATTTACGCAAAAATAGACTAGGCCTAGAGTAAATATTTCAAAGTCCGTAAAGTTCCTTAAATGTCAGAAAAATTACCAAGAGTGAATTTTTCAAAGTTATTTGAAATCCTCTTACTTGCGCAAAATTATAAAAGAGTAAATATTTCAGTCCCCAGATTTGCTTAAATGTAAAAAAAGGACAAAGATTGAATTTTTCTAAGTTATTTGAAATCTTCTTATTTGCGCAAAAATGTAAGAATAAATATTTCGAAGTCCGTGAAGCTGCTTAAATTTAAAAAAAATTATAGTGATTTTTTTCTAAGTTATTTTAAATCGCCTTATTTGAGCAAAATTATACAAGAGTAAATATTTCAGAGTCCCCAGATTTGCTTAAATGCCAAAAAAGGACCAAGAGTGAATTTTTCTAAGTTATTTGAAATCGTATTATTTGCGCAAAAATGTGTAAGAGTAAATATTTCTAAGTCCGTGAAGCTGCTTAAATTTAAAAAAAATTATAGTGATTTTTTTCTAAGTTATTTTAAATCGCCTTATTTGAGCAAAATTATACAAGAGTAAATATTTCAGAGTCCCCAGATTTGCTTAAATGCCAAAAAAGGACCAAGAGTGAATTTTTCTAAGTTATTTGAAATCGTATTATTTGCGCAAAAATGTGTAAGAGTAAATATTTCTAAGTCCGTGAAGCTGCTTAAATTTAAAAAAAATTATAGTGATTTTTTTCTAAGTTATTTTAAATCGCCTTATTTGAGCAAAATTATACAAGAGTAAATATTTCAGAGTCCCCAGATTTGCTTAAATGCCAAAAAAGGACCAAGAGTGAATTTTTCTAAGTTATTTGAAATCCTCTTATTTGCGCAAAATTATACAAGAGTAAATATTTCAAAGTCAATAAACAGACGAAAAATGGTCAAGAAGAACACCTACTTTACGAGAGAGCTTCCGTACCCCACACCGTCTTGCCACCGACTAAACTGGGTTTGTCGGCGGTACCAAAGTCTAGGCTTGTGTCGCTCTCTGATTGGTTGAGGGGGCTACGGCGGTGCTCTCTCATTGGTCAGTCCCCCCCCCCCCCCTCCCTTTCCCCTCTCCCCCATCTCCACCTTTCCTTTGTTCTCGCCCCATCACTCCCTCACCTCCTCCTTTCTCCCCATCCTTTCCTTTGTTCTCACCCCATCAGCCCCCTCCCCCCCCGAGTCCTAGCCTCTATGACCCTGCTAATTTTTCGCCCAAAGTGAAGCCTCGAATTATATGAACCTTCAAATATTAGGACATTAATTTAAGGGGGGATGGGCCGGTTTTTTGGACCATTTTCTCCCTCATGTTTAGCCCCATTAGTTTTCAGATGCTAAGATGTTTCCCCATTAGTTAGTCGATTTTAAGACCTTTCGCCCCATTTCTTCGTCAATATTTAGAACTTTCGTGCTATATAGGTGTCGATTTTTTCCCTGACGAACGATAGTGAGCCTGTAATGTTGGAAGAACCGGCCTTCGGCCGGGATATTTCTCGACAAATTAATCTAGAAGGGGGATCTAATGGATGTGTTGTTTTTTTATAGTTGATGGAGGTCTAGGGAGGACACTAGAAAAATAATGAATACATGCAAAAATCGACCAAAAAGTGAACCATTCCCCCTTCAGAGAAACTTCGACTCAGATAGGGGTCAAGGGACAGGAGTTGTAGCAGAGAGGCTCCAGTCCTGACATTATTCTTGACTTAGTGTGCTGGCTTAATAATCCAATTAGTTGATAGCCTCTGAAGTCCTATTTTAACTAACTAGAATAATAGATAGTGGTCGCTTCGAAAACTTTTGGCCAATAATCTAAGTTACTTACATAACCAGTCCAGTAGCAGGGACATCCTTTTCATCATAGTATATTGGCAACTCTTAGACGATTTTATTCAGCTCAGGAAGGACCTCCAGCAATGATAAGGCTTCAGACTATCTCAACCCAACCAACCCTTTTAACTAGCCTACCACAGATCCTTCCTAAGCTGCATAATATCGTCTAAATATAGCTAGAATTTAATATAACACACGTCGCTGGTACTCAAAGGGTTATCACCAAACACCCTCAAATGAAATTAATGGTGGCATTATAAGCCGCTCTCCTAAAACATAAATTTTATTGATATATTTTTTAGCCAATTTTATTATTTACAGTTCATTCATATATTTACAATGCAATCAACAAATACATGTGGCAGTCCAGGGATTCGAACCTAAGATGCTCACACCGAAAAATACTTAACCCCTTCTGTACCGGCGACGTCTTTTTCATTTGATTCTAGCCATGTTTAGAAGATTTTGTGCAATATAAGAAGGATCTGTGGTAGTAAAAAGGGTTAAGTGAGTCTTCAGAGCTTGTTAATTGTCGGAGGACCTTTTTTAAGCTGAATAAAATCGTCTAATAGTAGCCAGAGTAAAGTTAAAAGGACGCCACCGGTACTGAAAGGGTTGAACTATAATTTTCCTTTTGAGAGTAGGCTATGAAAACTGAAAATATCCCCAATTAACTCTTTCACCACCATTACGTAATTTTCATCATAATCTGGTTACCATTAGACGGTACAGTCGCGCTAATAAGTGATGTCTCTGCACCAAGTATGTTTTGATCAATAATTGGTATCAACAATATCCAAGCTTGATTTCTTCATATCGAGTGAAATATACAAACATGTTCCTACACTAACCCACCCTATTCAACATCTGACAGACATTAATACAGCAACAGAGTAAGACAAACGTAATGACAGCTGGGACATGACTTATTACTTATAGATATGTCGTTTTTCTGCCCCCCCCCCCCCCCCCCACACACACACACACACACACACCATCAAACTTAATATATTATCCTGAAGCTACCCCTTTGACATAAATTTGCACATTTCTCGGTAGAAAAATGTCCCGATCGAAGGCTAGTTCCTTCAAAATTACAGGTTCGCTATAGCTCGCCAGGAAAATATCGGCCGCTAGAGGTCTTGGTATAAAGAAATGGGACTAAAGGTCTTAAAATCGAATAATGGCCTGAACGTTTTAAAATTTCAAAAGTAATGGGGCTAAACCTGAGGGAGAGGGGGGTCCAGAAAAAACAACCACCTCCTCCTTAAATATGCTTAGAACTGTACAACACATTTTTACCCCTTCTGTACCGGCGTCGTTTTATTAATTTGATTCTAGCTAGACGATTTTGTGCAGTGTCAGAAGGATCTGTGGTAGGCCTATAGAAGGATCTGTGGTAGGCCTATAGAAGGATCTGTGGTAGGCCTATAGAAGGATCTGTGGTAGGCCTATAGAAGGATCTGTGGTAGGCCTATAGAAGGATCTGTGGTAGGCCTATAGAAGGATCTGTGGTAGGCCTATAGAAGGATCTGTGGTAGGCCTATAGAAGGATCTGTGGTAGGCCTATAGAAGGATCTGTGGTAGGCCTATAGAAGGATCTGTGGTAGAATAGGTTAAGCGAGATAGTTCGGAGCCTGTCAATTACTGGAGTCTCTTTTTAAACTGAAGACAATCGTATTATAGCTATATTTAGACGATTTTGTGCAGTTTAAGAAGGATCTGTGGTATAGCAATGGTTAAGGTTAAGTAAGATAGTTCGTAGTCTGTTAGTTGCTGGAGTCCCTTTTAAAACTGAAGAAAATCGTATTATAGCTATATTTAGACGATTTTGTGCAGTTTAAGAAGGATCTTTGGTATAGCAATGGTTAAGTGAGATAGTTCGTAGCCTGTTAGTTGCTGAAGTCTCTTTTTAAACTGAAGAAAATCGTATAATAGCTATACTGTATTTAGACGATTTTGTGCAGTTTCAAAAATATATTTGGAAAGGGGGTCCTTTGAGGGTCTTTTTTTAAGCTTGATGAAAGCCTAGGTAGGAAAGTAACCTAAATAAATAAATAATAAAGTAGATGTGCCGTTTTGCCCAAAATCAAAACGGCATACCCAACTCTGCGATGGTCACCTACTATTACAGTACTACCATCGCTTCTAATGTTAACTAAACTAACTTAACCTATCAAATGCGGGGCGAGTTGTTTTCTCCCCAGAACGCCATCATCATTGCTGGGGGGGGGGGGGGCTGGTGGAGGGAAAAGGGAGGGGGGGGGGGAAACATTGTTTTTAACCTAAAATCAAAATTATTGCACAAATTCCAAATATTTGTTTTTAATTACCGTCGCATTAACGCACCGAATGTTCGTGTGAAGTTTGGTGACAATCCATCGAAAGGTCTAGGAGGAGTTTTCGGACGAACAGACAGACACAGATATTTCGGGCGGCATGTACCCGGGGGGGCGATACCACTCTGCTTACGCAGAGTTGATAAAGTAGACGTGCCGTTTCGCCCAAAATCAAAACGGCATACCTAACTCTGCGAAGGGTTACCATCATCACTAATATTGCCACCATTATTACTACTACTATCATCATCACTACAATTGTCACCATCACCACTACTACTATCATCACTACAATTGTCACCATCACCACTACTACTACCACCACCATCACTACTGCTATCATCATCACTACAATTGTCACCTTCTAATGTCAACTAACCTAACTTAACCTAACAAATGAGGGCGGTTTTTTTCTCGCCCCCTGAACGATGGCGTTCTGTGTGACAAAACGCCATTATCATTGCTTGGGAATAGGTACAGGGTGGGTGGTGGGTGTCCTGAGGGGGGGGGGGGGGGGGCTAGCAAAAGCAAACCTGTATTTTAGAGAGTAACCGGCCTTTGTGTCCGTCGCCGCTCCGCGTAGTGTAAACAAGGCTGGCATCCCGAATTCTACATTCTACCCCAATGAAGTAAATGATACGACTAATATAGGTAAATCTACCGTTATACAACCCATTTTCCTTTCGAAAGTCTTTTTTAGTCTTGCCATAGTCAGGATGCCCTACTGATGTTCGAATTGTGAGAGTCTGGGGAAAGTGGCCGGAGGTTAAGTTAGGTTGTCATGTAAGATCAATTTGGCAAGAATGTAGTTACCGGGTGTACGCCGACGCTCACCATCATGTTCCCGTCTATTTTGACTGCCTTTAGATACAAAAAATACATTACCCTAACCAAACAACCTAACCTAACCTAACCTAACCTAGTATTATAGATTTATAAGTAGTTATTTTATTATAAGTATTTATAGATGATTTATGTTGTATGTCGGTAGTGGTACACCCGGTAACTACATCCATCCCATAAATTTTTCCATTGAAAATTAGTCGGCAAGGTAGACATCGCCTAACCTAACCTGGGGGCTGCCGCCCCTAGACCCCCGCTGCTCTAAATAATGATGTAGATGACATAAAATTGCTATAAAGTACTGCAGGAGAGTGAAAAACACCTTCCGAGATCGTGCGTCTATAGAAAATGGGAGTTTTGGGGGTACAGTCGTCAAACCGCGGCGGACGAGTGACACGAGTCTCACTTTAATGAAGGTTTTAAATACCTTAATGTATCTATTTAAAGTCATATATAAATTTCCGAGCATCATCGAACCATACTAAGTCTACTAAAAATAATATTAATCCATTAGGAGCAACAGAATAGCGACAAATCAGGGGTTGTGAAGTTGTAGAATTATCCTAGTATATAAACCTAAATAATAGATCATAACTTCGACCCGGTGTAAAATTGGGGTAATTCTTCAGAATCTTCAGAACTGCGCTTTCTCTCAACGGTCAATCCCGTCCCCCCCCCCCCCCCCCCCCCCTACAACATACGTTTAAATATTTGTATTAAACTAACTTGACTAAACTAACCTAATCTAACTAGTAGGCTAAATTATGACTCCCTACTAACCTTTACCTAACAGTTGCTAACCTTTATCTAAGTTACCGATACTAACCTTTACCAAAAGGTTACTAAGTACTAACCTTTACCTAACAGCTACTAGGCCAAACCTATATAATGTAAGTATGTAACAAACAAAAACATATAGGCAATACATACAGTACGGTATATAACACAGCTAGGCTAGTAGGCAGAGATATCACGCTCGATAATCAAAACTTTCTATGCTATCAGGTAAAATATTAATTTCCGGTGTAATTTTAACAGTCCTGGAGGTTCTGAATATCATAAAATACAAGTACATAGAATGGGTTTTTATTCACTAAAAGCGGAAGGTGTTGGACTGAACATTTACGAAAATTAGAATAATACAGTACCTGTAAGAGTTCCATTTACCCTAAGCCATGGAGTACAAAAATACAGTAACTGTAGTATATATATATATATAGATGTATATATATATATATATATACTAGTTACTTTATTTACTGTATATATATATATATATATATATATATATACAGTAAATAAAGTAACTGTAGTATATATATATATATATATATATATATATATATATATATATATACAGTAAATAAAGTAACTGTAGTATATATATATATATATATACAGTAAATAAAGTAACTGTAGTATATATATACCGGTATATACAGTAAATATATGATGCTGTTACGTATTTAAATTTGTCAACTTTCTCCTCCTCTCTCTCCCTCCACATACTTGTTCCCTGCCAGGAGATGAATGGTGGCCAGACAAGAGCTCATTAATAGTCAGCTCACACCTCCTTCATGGTGAACATATAGTCATAGTCTCTCTCTCTCTCACACCAGCTGGATTAGAGAGTAACACACACACACACCACACACACACACACACACACACACACACACACACACACACACACACACACACACACACACACACACACACACACACACACACAGACACAGTAGGTAGATCTCTCGTCTCACACACGAGGGGTCGGGGGTTCAATCCCCGGCCGGGCGGAGACAAATTGGGCTTGTCTCCTTTCATGTGTTAGCTTCAGTCACCTAGCTATAAATAGTATGTACCTGGAATAAGTGGACGAACGTTGTGACGTCCCCATCTGGGGTTGGCAAAAATGGTACAAGGCGAGATGGGTATCATATGGTTCACCTAAGCTGATGGCTACCTAAGCCTTCGGGCGAGACGGTACCGTCTATAGTGAGAATGGTACCATACAGATCCACCCTAAGCCTTCGTTTCCGATGTCGCCAATTGGCTAAAATACAGACTACACACACACATCCACAGCCATTCCAACAGTACATAAAACACTTAACATGCATTTCACGCAATACATTCCCAGTTAAGGAGGCGCGATAATAATGAGCTTAGCTCGCATTGCGTGGATTCCCCTTCACGAACAAGTAACTGACTGAGTAACACACACACACAAAAGGTCATACACCACACGTACTGTACTTAATTATTGCTCTAACTCAAGTAAACTGTATGTCCTTTCAGTAATATTGCATTTTGTGTCTTATTGAGTTATATGAATAGAGTGTAACATCCCATTGTGTGAGACCTATTAGTGTGTGTAAAAAAAAAAAAAAAAAAAAAAAAGTGTTGTATCTATTGCATAACTCGCCTTGCCTTTCATTATGTACCTGTATATATATATATTTAAGTCCTAGTCTCCCCCCCCCCCCCCCCGTTAGCAGAATACACAAATACATGTAGACAAACACACGACCGTAAATTCAGCCCTCCACCACCCCCTTCTACACACTCCAAAACACCCCAGACAGAAAAAAAAAAACAAAAAAAAATCCCTCCCGAAAACGAGAGGGCGGATGGGCGAGAGGAGAAGGAGAGAGATAGCGAGATAGAAGAGAGAGAGAGAGAGAGATAGAGAGAGAGAGAGACACACCCCACACACACACACACACACACACACACACACACACACACACACACACACACACAGCCCGTAGCCTAGTAGGTAGATCTCTCGTCTCACACACGAGGGTCGGGGTTTCAATCCCCGTCCGGGCGGAGACAAATTGGGCTTGTCTCCTTTCATGTCTTAGCTTCAGTTCACCTAGCTGTAAATAGGTAACCTGGAATAAGTGGACGACGTTGTGACGTCCCATCTGGGGTTGGCAAAAATGGTACAAGGCGAGATGGGTATCATATGGTTCACCTAAGCTGATGGCTACCTAAGCCTTCGGGCGAGACGGTACCGTCTATAGTGAGAATGGTACCATACAGATCCACCCTAAGCCTTCGTTTCCGATGTCGCCAATTGGCTAAAATACAGACTACACACACCTCCACAGCCATTCCAACAGTACATAAAACACTTAACATGCATTTCACGCAAACATTCCCAGTTAAGGAGGCGCGATAATAATGAGCTTAGCTCGCATTGCGTGGATTCCCCTTCACGAACAAGTAACTGACTGAGTAACACACACACACAAAAGGTCATACACCACACGTACTGTACTTAATTATTGCTCTAACTCAAGTAAACTGTATGTCCTTTCAGTAATATTGCATTTTGTGTCTTATTGAGTTATATGAATAGAGTGTAACATCCCATTGTGTGAGACCTATTAGTGTGTGTAAAAAAAAAAAAAAAAGAAAAAAGTGTTGTATCTATTGCATAACTCGCCTTGCCTTTCATTATGTA
Source organism: Paralithodes platypus (assembly GCA_032716605.1). Taxonomy (NCBI): domain Eukaryota; kingdom Metazoa; phylum Arthropoda; class Malacostraca; order Decapoda; family Lithodidae; genus Paralithodes; species Paralithodes platypus. Next base: position 28,972,587 of record CM064484.1, on the reverse strand, counting down.
CCTGTATAGATATATCTATTAAGTCCTAGTCTCCCCCCCCCCCCCCCCGCCCCGTTAGCAGAATACACAAATACATGTAGACAACACCACGACCGTAAATTCCCGCCTCCACCACCCCCTTCTACACACTCCAAAACACCCCAGACAGAAAAAAAAAAACAAAAAAAAATCCCTCCCCGAAAACGAGAGGGAGGAGGGAGAGAGAGAGAGAGAGAGAGAGAGAGAGAGAGAGAGAGAGAGAGAGAGAGAGAGAGAGAGGGAGAGAGAGAGAGACACACACACACACACACACACACACACACACACACAACAATAAACACACACACACACACAACAAACATACACACACACACACACACCACAGCCCGTAGCCTAGTAGGTAGATCGCTGGTCTCAGACACGAGGGGTCGGGGGTTCAATCCCCGGCCGGGCGGAGACAAATTGGGCTTGTCTCCTTTCATGTGTTAGCTTCAGTTCACCTAGCTGTAAAATAGGTACCTGGAATAAGTGGACGACGTTGTGACGTCCCATCTGGGGTTGGCAAAAATGGTACAAGGCGAGATGGGTATCATATGGTTCACCTAAGCTGATGGCTACCTAAGCCTTCGGGGCGAGACGGTACCGTCTATAGTGAGAATGGTACCATACAGATCCACCCTAAGCCTTCGTTTCCGATGTCGCCAATTGGCTAAAATACAGACTACACACACATCCACAGCCATTCCAACAGTACATAAAACACTTAACATGCATTTCACGCAATACATTCCCAGTTAAGGAGGCGCGATAATAATGAGCTTAGCTCGCATTGCGTGGATTCCCCTTCACGAACAAGTAACTGACTGAGTAACACACACACACAAAAGGTCATACACCACACGTACTGTACTTAATTATTGCTCTAACTCAAGTAAACTGTATGTCCTTTCAGTAATATTGCATTTTGTGTCTTATTGAGTTATATGAATAGAGTGTAACATCCCATTGTGTGAGACCTATTAGTGTGTGTAAAAAAAAAAAAAAAAAAAAAAGTGTTGTATCTATTGCATAACTCGCCTTGCCTTTCATTATGTACCTGTATATATATATATTTAAGTCCTAGTCTCCCCCCCCCTCCCCCCCCCCCGTTAGCAGAATACACAAATACATGTAGACAAACACACGACCGTAAATTCAGCCCTCCACCACCCCCTTCTACACACTCCAAAACACCCCAGACAGAAAAAAAAAAACAAAAAAAACTCCCTCCCCGAAAACGTGAGGTCTGTTCAGGGTCGACCAGTAGACTGAGGGGAAGCGGGCGTATTACTGTACTTAAGGGGGGTGCCCTTCTTTTTTTTATCTCCTTTTCTCTCTTAGGCCTACTCTGGCTTGTATCCATTCGGCCCCCATTCAGCCAATTGTTTTAAGACGTTTATCCCCATCCAGATGTCGATTTGTTCCTGGCGAGCGATAGCGAGCCAGTAATATATGAAGAAATCCGGCATCGCCGAAGACATTTTTCTATCGAAAAATGTACAAATTTAGTCTGCTGTCAACAAAAATTAAATTAAATATGCTGGCTCGCTACCGCTCGCCATGAAAAAATCGACACCTAGATGGGGATAAACGTCTTAAAACAGTAAGCTGAATGGGGCCGAATGGATACAAGCCAGAGAAAGAGAGAAACAAGCAGGTGACCCCCTTATATATAGGACCACATAAACCCGGGAATTTGTTGCGGTTGGTCGGGAGGTAGCTATTCAACTCGTATGTCCGGGTTGGGTTTTATAACATGGATTATATCAAGGTGTTTAGTCTTGATATGAATACAAAACGCAACCACGACTGCTGCAAGTTGGAGTTGGAAAGATTTAGCAGTTGCACACGTGAACACTTTTTTCACATATAAGATTTGTTCTACCTAGAACACACTTTTTGTCAGAGGTTGTAATTAGTTCTTTAGTAGAACCGTTAAGAAAATGGTAGATAGTATTTTGAACACTGTATAATGAGACACCACATAACAAAAAACAATCAATTAAATAAACTTCCAATGTGTACTAGTTCTCTCTCTCTCTCTCTCTCTCTCTCTCTCTCTCTCTCTCTCTCTGCAAAGTTTATACTATAGGATATTAGCACATTTAACTATAACTACAGATTAGAAGGTCTATCTAAAGTGTACAGTAAAATTTAATGTCATGCGTATGAATTGTAGACGACCTTGATACCAAAAAAGTGTAATATATTGCGCCTATTATACGCACGACATATTCCATTGTCAGTCACGGAGTTATCCTAAGATATATATATTTAAGGTATATATATATATATATATATATATATATGGGGGTCAATTTAATGTAAAAAAGGTGTGCACGGATACTCGCATCGAAATTAAGTGACACGTTGTATTATCTTGGTCACACAGCAGTATCGATACAATTATCATGATTTGTTACGTTTCTATTAATAATCATGATCTCTTGACTTCAGGTGATCTAAGTCTAGTGTTAGCCATAGACAATTAAAACAAGCTATCATTACACTAAAAGGGGTTTATCGAGAGAGCTTATTAACCCCTATTCTACTGCTAGACGACGTTCTCAATCATGATAATATCGTCTAATGTTAACCAGATTAAATTAATATTATCACCAATCCACCAATTAACTTACCAAAAAAAAAAATAAAAAAATGTAGATGAAACTAATGAATACATTTGGTACTCCAAGGATTCGAACCTAGGATACTCACACCGAAATTCCGCACACTAACCATTATGCTATCAAGACATAAAAGGGACATACAATTAAAATTAAATAATCGTAATGACATATACAATTACTTAATATCATAATTACGGTAATAAACATGTTCCCGGCTGAGATCAAGAAGGGATATGCATCTCTCTCTCTCACTGTATTCTACCACTACTACAATAATCAGTGTTCCTCAGAACTCTCTAAGTATATAGCACCTCCTTTTCGTAGGGTACGTTGTACCCGTCTTGCTACACAATCCCACTCCTACTCTGTACAACTCTCCAACTCAAGAGTAAAATGATACTCCCAATCATTCTTGTATTCAACAGCTGAGCTCTGGAATTCTCTCCCGGAGTCCATCTTTCCCTCATCCCATTACTTAAATTGCTTCAAACTCAGTGTGTCCAGACATTTTGGCTCGAACATTCCTTGAGTTTGGCCCTGTCACTCTTTCAACTCTGGGGGAGGCACTCGTCAAATAAAACAAAAATGCCATGCATACATATTATACTGTATGTAAACTTGATATTAGTAAAATATCCCCTCCCCTCCAATAGTTAAATGAATGCTGCCATTGGAAGAGGAAAATGGTCCTTATACCACTAAATGGTCCTTATACCACTAAATGGTCCTTATACCACTAAAAGTTATCCCCTTAAGAATTATGACGCATTTTAACAGTTTGTTCTGGGTATCCTTAGACGATTTTATTCAGTTTAGGAAGGAATTTTGGGGAGTCAAAAAGATGATTGAGATAGTTTTTACCCCTTTGACTGCTAGAGGGCATTCCAAAAATGAAAAGAATCGCCTAAGGATAGCCACAACAAACTGTCAAAACGCGTCATAATCCTCAAAGAGTTATATTTAGACATGGTTTCACTGCCTAACCTGAAGAAAATTGTCTAATAGTAGCCAATATAAAGTGAATATAAAGTTAATATAAAGTGAATAGGACGTCGCCGGTATAGGAAGGGGTGAATTATACATGTAATAGGACGTCGCCGGTATAGAAGGGTTGAATTATACATGTAATAGGACGTCGCCGGTATAGAAGGGTTGAATTATACATGTAATAGGACGTCGCCGGTATAGAAGGGTTGAATTATACATGTAATAGGACGTCGCCGGTATAGAAGGGTTGAATTATACATGTAATAGGACGTCGCCGGTATAGAAGGGTTGAATTATACATGTAATAGGACGTCGCCGTTATAAAAGTGTTGAATTATACATGTAAAATGACGTCGCCGTATAGAAAGGGTTGAATTATACATGTAATAGGACGTCGCCGGTATAGAAGGGTTGAATTATACATGTAATAGGACGTCGCCGGTATAGAAGGGTTGAATTATACATGTAACTGAGGACTCGCCGGTATAGAAGGGTTGAATTATACATGTAATAGGACGTCGCCGGTATAGAAGGGTTGAATTATACATGTAATTAGTTGTAAAATAGATAGTTCAAATGAATTTAACCCCTTCTGTACCGGAGACGTTTTTTTACTTTATTCTGGCTACTATTAGACGATTTTATTCAGCTGAAAAAAGGCCTCCAGTAATTAACAGGCTTCGTACTATCTCACTTATCCTTTCATACTACCATAGATCCTTCTTAAACTGCACAAACTCATATCAATATAGCTATAATAAAATTATAAGTACATCACCGGTATAGAAGGGGTTAACCCCGGGATGGTTCACGTTTTGGTAGATTTTTTCATTTATTTATTATTTTTGTTAGTTTCCCCCCTAGACCTCCATCAAACTTAAGAAAACATCCATCAGATCCCCTTTCTAGGTTAATTTGGACATTTTTCGGTTGAAAACTGTCCCGGCCAAAGGCCGGTTACTCTTAAGATTCCAGGCTCGCTATCGCTCGCCAGGAAAATATCGACACTTAAATGGCACGAAAGGTCTTAAAATTGACAACGAAATGGAGCAAAAGTATTAAAATCGCCAAACTAATGGACCGAACGTCATACAATCTGAAAACTAATGGGGCTAAACATGAGGGAGAAAAGTGACCAGACAAACGACCCATGGTCCCTTAAGGGGGAACTAGTCGGTTTTTTTCTGGACCCCCCTTCTCCCTCGTGTTTAGGTATATTAGTTTACAGATTAAAAGACGTTCGGCACATTTGTTTGGCGATTTTGAATCCTTTCGCCCCATTTGTTTGTCAATATTAAGATCTTTCGTGCCATTTAGGTGTTGTTTTTTCCCTGGCTAACTATTAGATGATTTTATACAGCCAAGGAAGGATCTGTGGGCCTCAAAAGGGTACATAATCATTATTAACCTTCTGACTTCCATAATACCTTCCTAATCTGAATAAAACCGTCTAATAATAGGCCTAGCCAGGATAACATTTTAGAAGAAACCTAATATACAACATAAAGTGATATCAAATATATAGGGTGAAGCCGCAGTCAACCAGGGCAAAGCCGGTCAACCGGGGCAAAGCCGGTCAACCGGGGCAAAGCCGGTCAACCGGGCCAAAGCCCGTCAACCAGGCCAAAGCCGGTCAACAAGGTCAAAGCCAGTCCATCTTTCTAAGACACTGATTTTTGGAAACTAAATTTTAGCGAGATTAACATAAATGATAGAAATACGATAAAGCTATAATTTTGAGGCTGACAGGCCAAAAACGCCTACAAAATGTCAGAAACACAACCTAACCCCATTCCCGGATATACGGGAAGGGTTTGCTATGGTTGCAACCTAACCCCATTCCCGGATATACGGGAAGGGTTTGCTATGGTTGCAACCTAACCCCATTCCCGGATATACGGGAAGGGTTTGCTATGGTTGCAACCTAACCCCATTCCCGGATATACGGAAAGGTTTTGCTATGGTTGCAATTGAACTAAGTATGTTTTGCTCTTAATATTGATAGCTAGAGTACCTTCTTTATAATCAATGATGGCCTTGTGTTTGAATAGGGTGTTGTTGCCTATTACCATATCTTTATCGACCGGACAATTTGGACCACTATCAAATTGAGTCACTTGACTTTTTATATATTTTCCTTTTTCAAATGTGAAGCTGACTTTACTCGGGACCTTTATCTTGGCCTCTGCTAATCTTTTACAACAAATAGGTAACATAGAGAGCTCTGGAGTCACTCCCGAGTCGACAAGAACATTAAAGGACTGCTTGGCTAGGCGGCTAGACTCAGGTCCCATGAGTCTAGCTTTTACTTTTATTGGAGGGCGGTACTGGTTACTACAGTGGCGCAACGGCTTATCTAATTTCTTTAAAGATTTGAAATATAGTTTCGGGGTAGTCAAAGAAAACTGTTGCACAATATTTAATCGAGCGCAAGTCCTTCGTCCAATTATGTCGGTTTGAAACATCTTTGGATTCAAAATTACATCCATGTCTATGTAGCATTTTTGCCCATTTTCGAAAGAAACATCTACATTTTGAAAATTTAATATTTTAAAAATTATAATTCCTTTCCAGCAATGAATGGTCTTTTCTGTTGTTTCGAAAGCATATTTGTTTAGACCTAATTTCCGTGCGGTTTTAAGTGAAAGAGTATTCATTGTCGCACCTGTATCAATGAAGAAATCAACACAAACATTGTTTATGAGCAGGGGCACTATATTAAGCCATTTATGCCTTCTTTTCAAGCACCGGATATTTAAGGTCTCAAGTTTGCACAATTTCAGTAGTGGATCCTTTACTCTCTTAGGTTTTGGCTTAAGGCGGAAACGCTTTGATGTATTATGTTTTTCGCCCATAATGCCAATATTCACACGACTGTTGTTGCCTCGTTTTCTCTCCAATGCTTCAACTGCTCGTTTTTCTCCTTTATTATAACATTTCCTTTCTAGTATTTTTCTATCAATTATTTTGGCTCTTTCTTCTGCCCGCTTTTTTGCCCTCGCATCACGTCGTAGTACCTCTATTGTCCTATCCATTTGTTTGGATATTTCGTTAAAATCTCTTACTTTACCTATATTCCCAGAGACACTGTCAAAAACTGAAACTGTTTTCATAATAAATATACATAAAATGCAAACAAATATAGCGAGAAAACCTATTTTCTAAAGACGTAGCCTAGTATCGTCTCTCTTTGTGCGTCTGCAAAGGATCAATGACAAAATCAGTTTGTGAGGAAAGGCTATATATGCCAACATTTTATTTTTTTACTCATGCTGATGTTAATGGTGAGGGAAGAAATCGACTTCTAAAATTAATATCAAGTTTACAATATCACGAAAATAGTGGTGTGTGTGTATGTTTGATAATTTGTAATGTCGATAAGATGTGGTTTTAACTTGCGCCTGAGTTATGTTAATGTTAGTCCTATAAAAGACTTCATTTTCTATGATGAGCCTACCCAATCATAGAGTACTATAATGAATAATGGGCAAACTGTGATAATATTTTTGACATAGTAAATTAAATAGGCTAAAGTATTTACTTAATCAGTAAATAATAAAAACAATGGTTTAAATAATTAATAAATAAATATATGGCATTTCAGGACTTTAGGGGCGTGCTGATTATTACATTGCCGCCAGAAAACGAAATATTTGTTGTCCCGATTCTTGCGATTTACCGATTTGGTTGGTTTAACTTTAATTAACCTTGAAGGCTTCTGCCTCTGTCACGTAATATGAACCCTGCTTTAGGGTGCTATTTTATGCATCAGACTTGGGGCAGTTTGTTCAGTCGCTCATAATCATTCGTTGACCTACACTATTCTGTATTCAAGTGGTAGCCATTGAGTTTTAACTTCTTCTGTACCGGTGACGTCTTTAATATTTGATGTCAGCTACATTTAGACGATTTTTATGTAGATTAGGAAGAATATATATGGTAGATAAAAGGATTAAGTGAGATCGTCTATGGCCTTTTAATTGGGAGACATCCTTCCTAACCTGAGGAAAATTGTCTAATAGTAGCCAATATAAAGTTAATATAAAGGTAATATAAAGTGAATAGAAAGTCGCCGGTATAGAAGGGTTGAATTATACATGTAGTGAATAGGACGTCGCCGGTATAGAAGGGTTGAATTATACATGTAATAGGACGTCGCCGGTATAGAAGGGTTGAATTATACATGTAATAGGACGTCGCCGGTATAGAAGGGTTGAATTATACATGTAATAGGACGTCGCCGGTATAGAAGGGTTGAATTATACATGTAATAGGACGTCGCCGGTATAGAAGGGTTGAATTATACATGTAATAGTACGTCGCCGGTATAGAATGGATGAATTATACATGTGATAGATCGTCGACGCTATAGTATGGTTGAATTATACATGTAATAGCACGTCGCTGGTATACAAGGGTTCCATTATACATGTTATAGGGTTGAATTATACATGTAATTAGTTGTAAAATAGATAGTTCAAATGAATTTAACCCCTTCTGTACCGGAGACGTTTTTTTACTTTATTCTGGCTACTATTAGACGATTTTATTCAGCTGAAAAAAGGCCTCCAGTAATTAACAGGCTTCGTACTATCTCACTTATCCTTTCATACTACCATAGATCCTTCTTAAACTGCACAAACTCATATCAATATAGCTATAATAAAATTATAAGTACATCACCGGTATAGAAGGGGTTAACCCCGGGATGGTTCACGTTTTGGTAGATTTTTTCATTTATTTATTATTTTTGTTAGTTTCCCCCCTAGACCTCCATCAAACTTAAAAACAAAATCCATCAGATCCCCTTTCTAGGTCAATTTGTAAATTTTTCGGTAGAAAACTGTCCCGGCCGAAGGCCGGTTACTCTTAAGATTACAGGCTCGTTATCGCTCGCCAGGAAAATATCGACACCTAAATTACACGAAAAGTCTTAAATACTGATAAAGAAATGGAGCAAAAGGTATGAATATCGCCAAACTAATGACCCGAACATCATACAATCTGAACACTAGTGGGGCTAAACATGAGGGAGAAAAGTGACCAGACAAACGACCCATGGTCCCTTAAGGGGGAACTAGTCGTTTTTTTTCTGGACCCCCCTTCTCCCTCGTGTTTAGGTATATTAGTTTACAGATTAAAAGACGTTCGGCACATTTGTTTAGCGATTTTGAAACCTTTCGCCCCATTTGTTTGTCAATATTAAGATCTTTCGTGCCATTTAGGTGTTGCTTTTCCCCTGGCTAATGTAGACTCGGAAGTCCCAGTATAGTAGAACTCACCTCGATCATAGTTAATCCTGACTAAATCAGGGCATAATATCTTTGATGATTTTGAACACTTGAATTAAGGCGCCACTTAACCTGCGCTGGGTTAAAGGAAATAGATTTAATTTTTAATTTGGGTCGTGTTGGTGGAGCTTTATCCAAATTCGCGGTTCTTGACGGATTAACATTGAATTCCTTCGCAGGTTGCCGTCCTCGCTGTCTTCGGTCCTCCTTCCTGGTTGTCCTGTGCCAAGTCGATTTCTTCTCCGAATATCCTTCACCGCATCATCGTTGAGAAGACGCCCAAAACGTGCTGCTCCCACCTGGTTCAGATGAACTCCATCGTCCGAAAACAAATAGCCATCGTAGTAGAAATTGTCCCAGGTGTCGACGAATCCCACGTTCTCCTTCCTGCAGAGGTTTGCTAGACAACGATATGTGCTGGTGGCTATGTTGTAAAATCGGCTTTCTACACCGAGCCGGGGACGATTCCTGAGACGATGATCCTTGATGACTTCTCCTTAAACGACTTGATCAGCTGCTGGTACTTTAAAAGCAACTCTTCCGACCGGGTTCGCTGTACATCGTTGGATCCAACGTGGATGACGTACATTGTATTAGCAGGGGCCAGCTTTGATACATCGTCAACAGCAACTATGTCGTCCACACCACCACCACCAGGGATACAAAAACGCTTCCTGGTCTTAGGTGCCCTGGCGCAAAAGTCTGTGAGCTGACCACGTATCATCGAGTCTCCCTCGAGCCGGACTTCTTCTGTTTCCTCTTCGTCATCAGAGAGAGAGAGAGAGAGAGAGAGAGAGAGAGAGAGAGAGAGAGAGAGAGCGAGAGAGAAGAGGAGAGAGAGAGAGAGCGTAGAGAGGAGAGG
>CM064484.1:28909909-28962699 GCA_032716605.1 Paralithodes platypus | reverse complement strand
CCCGCGTGTAATTAGATTGGGTCTATAGTGAAGTACTTACTACAAGTTCATAGTTGTCGATGCCTTTGATGATTTGGAACACTGTGAATTAAGTCGCCTCTTAATCTTGCGCTGGGTTAAAGGAAATAGATTTAATTCTCTAAGACGCTCTTCGTATGGTTTGTTCTTTAGGCTAGAGTATCATTTTGGTAAACTTGCTACGTTGAACTCCGGCTAGCTGTGTGTATATCTTTTTGGTAATAAGGGCACCAGGATTGAACCGCAGTATTCCTAGAAAGAGGGCGGACTAAGGAATTGTAAAGTAGTTAGGATAAGCTGTCTTTGGATTTATGCTCAAATGACCTGCCTATAAAGCCAATTATTTGTTTGCTTTCTTAACAAACTTCTGAACATTGTTGACTCGGTTTTAGGTTACCTCGATTATTGTTCCTTATCCCAGATTTCAGTTTCTCTGTTTACATTCTTTAAGCTGAGTGCCATTCATCGAATTAGTTTTGCTTTCTCATTTAGGTATCCGACATTGTAGTACGTTACATTATCCGCATTGGAAACTCATTTGCCAAATTTGGCCCCAACATGACAATTTATCTAGATTGTGTTGCATATCGTCAACTTGTTCTTTTGAGAGTACGCTATTGTGCAATTTTGGTCATCGTCAGCAAATTTTGAGGATTGTGCAGGTGAGACCCTCCTCTATGTCGTTGATGTAAATTAGAAAGAGAATTGGTCCTAGTAACCGATCACGGGGGTACCCCGCTACTTACATTGGTCCATTTAGAATGCCTTACCGTTTATGGACTACCCTTTTGGCTTTCTGTTGCTGACGCCACTTGCTATGGTCCCATATTCAACACACCGTCTTGTATTCCATGCGCTTTTAGTTTTTAGCAGTAAACGTTTGTGGGGAACTTTGTCAAAGGCCTTTTGAAAATCAAGGTCTAATAGAGATCTACAGCTTTACTCCTCATCGTAGAGTGGTTGAGGATATCGTGGAAGAAGTCTAAGAGGTTTGTTAAACCGGAACGCTTTTTTACGGAAAAAAGCCGTGTTGAGTATCTTTAAGTATGTTAGTTTTCCTCCAAGTGATTTACGAGTCTGTCTCGTATTGACCGTTTCTAGCATTTTACATACAACTGAGGGTAAGTCCTAATTGGACGATAGTTACGGGTAGGGATTTGGCTGCCTTTTTGAATATTATCGGTGTTACGTTGGCTAGCCTTCCACTGATCAGGCATAGTTCCAGACTGCAAGGATTTATTGAATAGTAATGTCAGTGGTTTGGAGAGCTCAATTCTTAGCTTCCTGTTAGAACTCTAGGCGAGATTGTATCAGGTCGCTGGCGTTTTATTTACCTGAGTTTATCTAAACAATGCAATAACTTCCTCTCTCTGTAACGGTGATAAGGCTCTAGAACATCTGAATTATCAATCTGAATCGGGGCCGATGGTGTAGGGATATCACTGAGGTCTTCTGTTGTAAAAACTGATTGCAAACCAAGAAGATATTGAGGGCATTACTCATTTGTACTTCGTCTTTGGTGTATTCTCACTTTTTCATCGACTAACGGGCCCAACAGGTTGAAGTAACTACCTTTTTTCTTTCTGATATAACTGATAGAATTCTTTCGGGTTTGGTTTTTACTTTGATTTCGCAATATGTAACTCTACAGGTCTTTTTACTTTGCTTAATTAACTTTTTGGCTTTGCGTCGTAGCTCTACTAAATTTCACCCGTTCTTCGTCATTTTTGTGAGGATTGTAAGCGAGCATTAGCACATTTTTTAGCAAGCAGGCAGTTTGAAATATCTTTATTCCACCATTTGGGCTTTATTATTCATGGCCTGGGACCGCCGTAATTTTTCGATGGTATGCAGTCTGGGCACTGCTTTTAGGTAAGTGGTTTCGAAGAACTTCCAGATGTATTTATGTCGTTATTGTTAATTAAAAAGCTCCCAGTCAGTTTCATTTACAACATGAAGCTCTAAAGTTTATGGAAATTTGCTTTCTTGAAAGTAGGGACTTTTTCGATGCTACTATTTGAGTTCGTTACTAGTAAACTTTAAAGTGAAAGTTATCCGTACGATGGTCGCTGTTACTGAATTCATCACCAACATTCAAATTCTCTATCAATTCTTCTTTTGTTGGCAGTACAATGTTCAAGAAACCGTTACTTTACCAGGGGTCGGCATTCGTGAACAAAAATTGATAAAGCGAACTCTCTTGCAAGTTCGTATCCCAAGTCATGTCCGGAGTGCGAGTAAGAGTTATCGCCCCACTTGGTCACAGGTAAATTTAAAGTCGCCAAAAATTGACGGTATCTTGAATGCGTTACTTACATCTGCAACTTTGTTCGTAAATTTCTCGGTCAGTTTGCACTGATTGAGCTGGAGGTCTGTAATATTAACGCAAGTATTATTTTTGTAACCTTTATTATTCTTTATTAAGGCACAAAAGATGTGTCGACGTTCACAATTTGAAAGGTTTTGACACAGAGGTGTCGGGTTAGGACTTGTCTTTGATATAAAAATAAAACGCCACCTCCATTTTTATTTATTTCGGCTGTTCTCAAACATTACCATAACCGGGAAGTGAATACTCTGCTAAAAAGTCTCTATCTTGTGTATTGAGCCAAGGATTCTGTTTATGCCAATCACATCATCAATTTTCTGTTAAACACTAGTTCCTCTAAATCTGAAAATTTATTGCGGTATGCTACGACGGCGTTTGCAGTAGAACGAAAACCTTTAAAGTTGCGGTTTTAGAACATCGCAGATCGTATCTTTCATCGAATTTTTTGGTTCTGGTCGGATCTAAATTTACATTCATGGCTGTCCTCGGTCCTCGTTCGTTATCCCTGGACGGTTTTGAATTTGGGTTCGTTGTTGGTGGAGCTTTATCCAAATTCGCGGTTCTTGACGGATTATTATTTAATTCCTTTGTTAGATTTTTTTTGGGCCCCGTCCTCGCTGTCTTCGGTCCTCCTTCCTGGTTGTCCCTGTGCTGAGTCGATTTCTTCTCCGAAAATCCTTCACCGCATCGTTGAAGGAAGACGCCCAAAACGACGCTGCTCCCACCCTGGTTCAGATGACTCCATTCATCCGAAAACAAATAGGCATCGTAGTAGAAATTGTCCCAGGTGTCGACGAATCCCACGTTCTCCTTCCTGCAGAGGTTTTTGCTAGACAACGATTTGTGCTGGTGGCTATGTTGTAAAAATCGGCTCTCTACACCGAGCCGGGGGACGATTCCTGAGACGATGATCCTTGATGGATTCTCTTAAACGACTTGATCAGCTGCTGGTACTTTAAAAGCAAATCTTCCCGACCGGGTTCGCTGTATATCGTGTGGATCCAACGTGGATGACGTACATTGTATTTGCAGGGGCCAGCTTTGATTACTTCGTCCAACTGCTGCAAAACTACGTCATTCCCACCACCACCAGGGGATACCAAAAACGCTTCCACATGGTCCTTAGGTGCAATGGCGCCAAAACTCTGTGAGCTGACCAACGTATCATTCGAGTCTCCCACGAGCCGGACTTCTTCTATTTCCTCTTCGTCAATCTGAGTATGCGAATATCTGGAAACGGTTTTTTTTGAACACTCGGGTAATCGGTAGGTGTTTCCTGGTCTTGGGGCAAACGTTGTTCCTCACGACACGGAAAGTTGTCCTTGAGGGGGAAGAGAGTCGCTATTTGTTATCTTGAGTATCGGAAAACATCGGCTGAAATGGGGCTACTAGGAGTAGGCGTTGAATTGTTTAGCATTTGGGACGTGGGGCGTTGGGTGGCTGCTGGGAGTTGCTTTGGTGACAATTGAAGTTTGTGGTGCACTCCAACGTTGAGTGTTACAAACTCTTGGAGTGATACCAGCTCCATGGTGAGGACGTTGAGCTTGTTGTAGGCCTTCATCTAATTGTCACTGTAAAATTCTCGCATTGCTGGCAGAGGCGGCAGGCTTGAGGATGAATAGTAGCAAACGTGGACTCACCAAACCTACCGGCGCAGTTCGCACAAGCGCGAGGCATGGTGAACAGTCCACTTTCTTCAGATCACTTCACTCACTTAACATTCAAAACCAATTCACTCACTTTACAACACTATCACTCACTAACAAAACACTTCAATCACTTCAACCGAAAACAATATATGCTGAAATAACGCAGAAATAGGATATCAGGTGGTGATACCTAACCGAAAACAAAAATGTTGAGATACGCAGAATTAGGGCTTTCCAGGGGCGATAGGCCTTAAACCAAAAGTTTTTTTTTTTTTTTAAAATGGAAATACGCAATAATAGGCTACCAGCGTTGAATAGCCTAACCGAATATAATAAAATTGTGGTGTGCAGTAGGCTAATTTGAAGTGTGGTGTTATAGAGACTGGTGGCTTCTCATAATATTCTTAAGACACACACACACACACACACACACACACACACACACACACACACACACACACACACACACACACACACACACACACACACCTTATTCATCATCTGGCAGACATTACCATTGTGTTAAATAAATAAAACACATTGACAACTACGACATGAATCATTTGTCCACCTGTACGCACACACACACACACACACACACACACACACACACACAACACACCCACACACACACACCCCCACCACACACACACACACACAAGGCTAACTGTACTCAGGGAGCTTGCAACATACGCACCCACTCACAAACCGGAATTTGCGGGGATGAATTTGTGTGTGTTTTGAGAATTAACATGTAACGCCCACACTGGAGACACACACACACACACACACACACACACAGAGAGAGAAGAGAGAGAGAGAGAGAAGAGAGAGAGAGAGAGAGAGAGAGGATAGAGAGAGAGAGAGAGAGAGAGAGAGATAGAGAGAGAGAGAGAGGAGGAGAGAAGAGAGAGAGAGAGAGAGAGAGAGAGAGAGAGAGAGAGAGAGAGAGAGAGAGAGAGAGAGAGAGAGAGAGAGAGAGAGAGAGAGAGAGAGAGAGAGAGAGAGAGAGAGAGAGAGAGAGAGTACAAAGGAAAACAAACAAGATCTATTTACCCTTACGAGGCCTCTTGTAAGAGGGAGAGAGAGAGAGAGAGAGAGAGAGGGTGAGAGTGGAGAGAGAGATAGAGAGAGAGCGAGAGCCAGTAGGGTCGAGGGTCGGGGTCGGCCACATACAGTCAGCGTGCGGCAAGAGGGGAATCTGGGGAGTTTGGCAGGTATAGTGTTTTTTTGTTTTATATATACAGTATATATATATATATATATATATATATATATATATATATATATATATATATATATATACCGGTATATACCGTATATATATTTTTTTTTTCTTTTTTTTGCGAAGGATTACGTCATGGACTTTAATGTGGGCTGGATGGGGGACACATATAACTGTTATCGATTTTTTTATAATTACATATACTGTACTGTAGTTGGAGAAACGTCATTAATTTAGCTGTATAATCCTGTATCCTTTCTTTATTGAATTATGCCAATTAAAAAATGCCGGCCCAATTTGCAAAATATATTCGTGTGTACACTGAGATAACTCTACACATGCCTGATGGGTTGATACGCATACACCATGCCTGAGCAGCCTGATATACAGTATACTGAGTCTGTAAGAAATATAAGTGGCTTAGATTTTATGACGTCCCAGTTAAGTAGCGTGTCATGATCTCTACCATGATATTCTGGCCTATGATTTTGATTGGACATTAACACGTGTATATACAGTATACTGTATATACACGTGTATATACAGTATATACACGTGTATATACAGTATACTGTATATACACGTGTATATACAGTATACTGTATAATTTATTATATCCTTCCCGACTCACCAGTGGACGGGGTATGTGGGTCGGGTTTCATAAGTAAGTCTCAGGTTCGGAAAGGGTGAGAGAGAGATAGAGAGAGAGAGAGAGTGAGAGTGAGAGAGAGAGAGAGTGAGAGAGAGAGAGAGAGAGTGAGAGAGAGAGAGAGAGAGTGTGTGAGAGAGAGAGGCGAGAAAACGAGCACTGATAGGAAATAAGTAGCCACAAAGCGAAAATAGCAGAAAAATAAACTACCCACGTAAGGATCAGAGGTGGAAGTGGAGAGTGAGTATCTGTTCCCCGGGAGAATGTGGAAATGTTATAATTCCTAAATGACTCCGTGGAAAAGGTGGAAATTATCAAGAAGTGGGCTGAGAAAAGAGTGAAATATGTCGGGGAGGAAGTGAAGCGTGGGAAGGGGGGGGGGGGAGAGAGAGAGAGAGAGATTATGATATAAATTAATTCATACATTCTCATAGTGTTAGGAAGTCTGATTAATGGGATTTACGCAACCAGCGCTTTTCAGATAATGTTACAGAATTGGAGGTGAGAGAGTAGAAACACAGCGTGACTTACCAGGTGTGTTATAAGAGAACTATTGAAAGATCTGGGAAAGAAAGGGAAATAGAGAAACCAAAATATAGGAGAATGTAGGAGAAATATTGACAGATCTGGGAAAGTGAATGAGAGGAAAGAAAGAATGAGAGTAACCAAAATATATAAGAATGTAAGAGAAAAAATGAAAGATCTGGGAAAGAAAGAGAACAAGAGAAACCAAAATATATGAGAATGTAAGAGAAATATTGACAGATCTGGGAAAGGGAATGAGAGTAACCAAAATATATAAGAATGTAAGAGAAAAAATGAAAGATCTGGGAAAGAAAGAGAACAAGAGAAACCAAAATATATGAGAATGTAAGAGAAATATTGACAGATCTGGGAAAGGGAATGAGAGTAACCAAAATATATAAGAATGTAAGAGAAATATTGACAGATCTGGGAAATAAAGAGAACAAGATAAACCAAAATATAGGAGAATGTAAGAGAAATATTGACAGATCTGGGAAATAATAGACAAACAAGTAAATATGAGAAAGTAAGAGAACTATGGAAAGATCTGGGAAATAAAGGAAAATAGAGAAAGCAAAGGGGAAAAGATGAACCAAAATATATGAGAAGGTAAGAGGAATATTGAAAGATCTGGGAAATAAAGGAAAATAGAGAAACCAAAATAGGAAGGGAGATTATATAGTAGAGTTTTGAGAGAGAGGGGTGAAGCCTTCTTAGGAAATAATGTGTGTATTCTGAGGGAAGGGGTGAGGACCACAGATAATATCAGGTGGATTATCAGAAAATACAGGCTGACATACAAATGTGGATATTTCAACAACCTTACATGATATCCAGTGAATTCATATGAGCTTTCAGTTAAACAAATGTATATACACTCATTCAAATACACTCACGTGTACAAATACATTAATAAATACAAACATCCACAAACACGCACATTCAAGACATGCAAAAAGTCATAACATATATATATATATATACTGCACATCTATGCTATAATTATAACAACTAAAATTCTGGTTCAATAAATAGTTATTAAAACACAACCATATACTGTAGTGGAGAAAAATTGAAAGGGTATAATTTGAGAACTAGAGGGTTGATGAAGGGAGGGAGCGGGGGAATTACGTAGGAAATACAGTAATGGTTGTGCTGTGAGGGAAGGGGTGAGGCACAGGCATATTATCAGGGAAATCTCTGTATCAGACACAAGGAGGAACTCACACGCACTCGTACATTACAAACATATAGTATACACACACACACGCAATCACATACACACACGCACACACACAGTGGTCTAAGGCACCCAAGCGAGGTTCAGCGTTCGAGTCCCCCAGAATCCAAAAGGTGTTTTCGGACGTCCTGATGGAGAGGATTGTAGCGTGTTCCCTCCCTAGCCAAGCTGGTCAACTATCAGTTTGTGTTAGCCCATTCGTTGTTCCACCAGTGCATCTGCGTATGTAAAATGGTCTGAGACCTGCCACTATTAACTCGCCAAAAGTCGTATGTAACCTCGTTGTTTCGGTATAATAAGAATTGTGCTTCACCACCGGTTTAAGAAGATAAAACTCTAGATTTTCAGCCTAATGCTGATAACACTTTTCCAGCTCTACCTATGGCACTCAGATTATTATTATTAATTATAATAATATCTCTCTCTCTCTCTCTCTCTCTCTCTCTCTCTCTCTCTCTCTCTCTCTCTCTCTCTCTCTCTCTCTCTCTCTCTCTCTCTCTCTCTCACTAACAGCATTACAGCACACCGTTAGCCAGCACCAAAAATATAGTTCACCAATACTGTATATTAAACCGGTTAAGCCAACTCTTAAGGCGAGTCGACCTACCTGCTTTTTAAGTCATTTGCTTTCCTCAATATTAATCTAGCAGTTTCTGGACCTAAACTGTATAAGAATTCAGAGAGAGAGAGAGAGAGAGAGAGAGAGAGAGAGATAGATAGAGATTGATTTTATTATTATACCATAGGTAGAGCTGGACAAGTATATGTACTAAACGTTACTGTATTGGAAACCCAGGACACCTGTAGAACCGAAGGACAAGACAAAATAAGAACGAAAAATACCAAATCAAAATAGTGATATGTAAATGAGATAACAGGGCACATGGGGGAGAGTAAGTAATATCTTCATAGTAATAATCGATAGATACATACTATAGTCTATTCGCTCTCAGTAGGCCAGAAATCATCACCTCTAACCTCTGTAACTCAAAAAGGGCTAGAGTAATCGAGCTAATATTTCTGCCATTTGGGAAGAGTCAGTCAAGGAATAGATGTGGAAATTTAAGTTGCGGATCGGACATTGCAGAAATAGACACGCTCCTCTGATTTTACCTTCAGATTAAGGAAAAATGAAAATAATAATAAACAAACAAAAAGTAGCACCCACGCACTGTAATAAAGTAGCACCCACGCACTGTAATAAAGTAGCACCCACGCACTGTAATAAAGTAGCACCCACGCACTGTAATAAAGTAGCACCCACGCACTGTAATAAAGTAGCACCCACGCACTGTAATAAAGTAGCACCCACGCACTGTAATAAAGTAGCACCCACGCACTGTAATAAAGTAGCACCCACGCACTGTAATAAAGTAGCACCCACGCACTGTAATAAAGTAGCACCCACGCACTGTAATAAAGTAGCACCCACGCACTGTAATAAAGTAGCATCCACGCACTGTAATAAAGTAGCACCCACGCACTGTAATAAAGTAGCACCCACGCACTGTAATAAATGTGTGTGCATCTAACAGGGAGGGGGGGGGGGGAAGTTGCTGTTGTTGAAATCAGAGACTGTGTGTATTGCCAATCATTATAACGAGTCACGAGCTGCTCACATTAAGGGGGTAGTACTAAACGTTTTTTAGGGACCCCTTTCTCCCTCAGGAGATTGTTTTTGAGGTTCTAAGACGTTTCTTCTGTTAGTTTAGCGATTTTGAGACCTTTCGCCTCATTTTGTTGTCAATATTAAGACCTTTCGTGCCCTTTAGGTGTCGATTCTTTCCTGGCGAGCGAGAGCGAGCCTCTAATTTTAAAAGGAACCAGCATATGTTCGGGACAGTTTTCTACCGACAAATGTACAAATTACTCTTGAAAGGGGGTCTAGGGGGTGTTTTTCCAAGCTTGATGGAGGTCTAGCGAGGAAACTCAAAAATAAATAAGTAAATAAATATATAGACCAAAAACCAAGCACTACCCCCTTAACACAAATATTTTACCGATGAGAGTTCAAAAGGTGGGATGTGAGAGTTGAGGTTAATTAGTGTGTGTGTGTATTAGTGTGTGTGTGTATTAGTGTGTGTGTGTATTGTATGTGTTTGTCTTCCTATTTTTAAGGGAGCCCACCTCGCTTTTTATCTCTTTCTCTCCCTCTCTCTTTGGCTTGTATCCATTCGGCCCCATTCAGCCTACTGTTTTAAGACGTTTACCCCCATCCAGGTGTCAATATTTTCCTGGCGAGCGGTAGCGAGCCAGCATATATATTTTTGTTTTGACAGCAAGCTAAATTTGTACATTTTTCGATAGAAAAATTTCTCCGGCGAAGCCGGATTTCTCCATACAATACTTGCTCGCTATCGCTCGCCAGGAAGAAATCGACACCTGGATGGGGATAAACGTCTTAAAACAGTTGGCTGAATGGGGCCAAATGGATGCAAGTCAGAAAAGGAGAGAAAGATAAAAAAAGCGAGGTGAGCTCCCTTAACAAAGGAATGTCTTGTATCATTATGTGGGAGAGAGAATGGTTGGTGACGAAGCGGCCTTTGTCTACAGTCATATTGTAATAGGCAATGTGGATTTTTTTTTCTTTTTCTCTCCTTTTCTCTCTTTCTCTGGCTCGTATCCATTCGGCCCCATTCAGCCAACTGTTTTAAGACGTTTATCCCCATCCAGGTGTCGATTTCTTCCTGTATGGAGAAATCCGGCTTCGCCGGAGACGTTTTTCTATCGAAAAATGTACAAATTTAGCTAGTTGTCAAAACAAAAAAATGTATACAGTATATGCTGGCTCGCTACCGCTCGTCAGGGAAATATTGACACCTGGATGGGGATAAACGTCTTGAAACAGTAGGCGGAATGGGGCCGAATGGATACAAACCAAAGAGACAGGGAGAGAAAGAGAAGAAAAGCGAAGTGGGCCTCTGTAATAGTGAATATAGACTTTCTTCATTGTAAGTTTCTATTTCGGGTTCACCAAATAATATTAACCCATTCAGCACGATGGCACCCTTTTTAACCCTTTATTCTGGCTAAATTAGACGATTTTATGCAGTTTACGAAAGACCTGTGTTATTCGGAGGGTTTATTGAGATCGTATTTACCTCTGGGAGTCCTGAAGGTTAGATTATAGGCCAAGTCAAATCGTCTGTTGGTAACCAGAAACTGATAGAAAATGACGTCACCGTGCTGAAGGGGTTAACTGAGCTAGATTGGTGGGTCAAGCATCTCGTATTATATTGCTGACGGACTCTGGTGGGCCTGGATTATTTGGTGTGTCTTACCAACATAGAGAATAGCATTTTGTTCATTAGTCAGAAATTAAAGTTGGTAAATACAGGGGTTTTATTATTATTATTATTTTTTTATTTTTTATTATTATTATTATTATTATTATTTGTTTTTCATCTTTAGACTATCCTTAAGGGGAGGTTTTTAGTTTGGTCTCTAGATATCCATCAAGCTTAAGATTACACCCCTTTCAGCCCCTTTCAAGATAAATTTGTACATTTTTCGGTAGAAAAATGTCCCGGCTGAAAGCCGGTTCCTCTTAAATTACAGGCTCGCTATCGCTCGCCAGGATAACATCGACACCTAAATGGCACGAAAGGCCTTAAAATTGACAGAAATGGGTCGAAGGTTCTTAAAATCGTCAAAATAATGGGGGCGAACATCTTAACATTAGAAAACCAATGGGGCTAAACATGAGGGAGAAAGGAGTCAAGAAAAAAATCCCTCAAGTGGAAATCCCCCCCTTAACTAGTGCATTGTGGGGGCTTGTTTAGTGTATCATCTTATAATTTAAAATGAAGCCACTACTGATAAGCTCCTCGGTGGCCTAGTAGTTAAGGTGTTGGCGTGCTGCACGACTGACCTGGGATCGAGCCCCCTCGCTGGGTTTATATCACAACACCATATTTAATTTATTTATGTGTCAGTTACAAAAAGTATATACTGTCGAAATTAGTATTCAGGCATATGCAATTTAAGGGGAGATTTCCACTTGAGGGACTTTTTTCTGGACCCCCTTTCTCACTCATGTCTAGCCCTATTGCTATTGAGATTTTAAGACGTTTGCCCCCATTAGTTTGGTGATTTTAAGAATTTACGCCCCCATTCTGTCAATTTTAAGACCTTTCGTGCCATTTAGGTGTCGATTTTATCCTGGCGAGCGACAGCGAGCCTCTAATTTAAGAGGAATCGGCCTTCGGCCGGGACATTTTTCTACTGAAAAATGTACAAATTTATCTTGAAAGGTACTCAAGGGGGTGTAATTTTAAGCTTGATGGAGGTCTAGGGAACAAACTAAATAGCTCCCCTTAAAGGCAGTGGATGCTATCATGATGTGTAAGGTATTTCACCAACACCAAATACCTGGAGAGCAGTGGAGCCTGGGTCTGGGTCCATTACGACATTGTGATGACATTTAAAATAGCTTAGACTAATATTTCGCACCGTGATCTCAATTGCATTCGCCTCACGCATGATTGATACATTAAGGGGAGACTGACTGGCCCTTTGTTTGGTCTATTGATTCATGTATTCATATATTTTGTTTTGGTTTCCTCCCTAGACCTCCATCAAGCTTAGAAAAACACCCCCTAGACCCCCCTTCAAGATAAATTTTTACATTTTTCAGTAGAAAAATTTCGCGGCCGAAGGCCGTTTCCTCTTAAAATTGCAGGCTCGCTATCGCTCGCCAGGAAATAATCGATACCTAAATGGCACGAAAGGTCTTAAAATTGACACATTAATTCCCCTCCCGCATGATTGACACATTAATTCCCCTCCCGCATGATTGACACATTAAGACGATAGAATGCCGTGTCATAGTAGTGTTTTCAATACAAATGATATATTGTGTTTTTATTGAGTTAGTGCTTGTGTAATATGGTATTGTTTTAATTTTAGGGGATTTACTTTTCATTCTTTTGTTGTAGACCTTTCTATTTGCACACGAATTAAAATGTGATATATATTGTTTCATCATCATTACTGCCAGTATTAAGTTTTCATTTTTTTCATTTGAGTGGTTATTAGTGTTAAGATGTTAAGAACGATGTTAATAATAATACAATTATTATGTATTAATATGATTATTATTAATAATAATCATGTTATTATTTTTATTATAATTATTATTTTATTGTTATTATTATTATTGTTATAATATTAGTATTATTATTTGTTCTGGAATATCTGCTAAGGTCCTTATCTAGCTATCGATCAAATATACTTAAGCGTTGTTTCCACATAGCAATTTTGATTAGTCAATTTGTCTTTTGACTGTGTTCGTATACGTTTTGGTTTGTTTATTTTGCAAGCTTTACATTATAATATATATGGATAATATAAATTATATGGAGTATTTGAAAACTGACGTAGACAATTGGAAAGGCAAATAGTTAAGGGATCCAAGATGGTATAATATTGTACCCATGATTTACTGGTTCGGCTCAGTGGTTTAAGGGGAGATGGGCCGGTTTTATGGACCACTTTCTCCCTCATGTTTAGCCTCACTAGTTTTGAGATTATAAGACGTTCGGCCCATTAGTTTGGCGATTTTAACACCTTTCCCCCATTTCGTTGTCAATTTTAAGACCTTTCGTGCCATTTAGGTATCGATTATTTCCTGGCGAGCGATAACGAGCCTACAATTTTAAGAGGAACCGGCCTTCGGCCGGGAAATTTGTCTACCGAAAAATGTACAAATTTATCTTGAAGGGGGGTCTAGGGGGTGTTTTTCTAAGCTTGATGGAGGTCTAGGGAGGAAACTAAAAAAAATATATGAATAAATTAATTAATAGACCAAACAAACGACCAGCCTCCCCTTAAGGAGAGCTTTTTTATTTTGCGCTCTAGATGTCTATCAAACTTTAAAAGAACCCCCAAGACCACCCATCGATATAAATGTTTACATTTTTCGGTAGAAAAATGTCCTGGTCAAAGGCCAGCTCCTCCTAAAACGATTTTATGAAGCTTAGGAAGGATAATTATGTGGTAGCTAAAAGTATTAATTATTATGCTATTAATTATTATATTATATATTTTATATTATAATTATATTAATTATTATATTATATATTTTATATTATAATTATATTAATTATTATATTATATATTTTATATTATAATTATATTAATTGAGAAAGTCTGTAGTCTTTTCAGTGGTAGATATCCTTTCTAAGAACATCAGAACACGGAAGTCTGCAGAGAGCCGATTGGTCCACATCCGGCAGATCCCTTTCACACCCAACCCATCTCGTCTGAATAAAATCCAATCGTCCAATAGTTGGTAGAATATAATAGAATGATGTCCCCGGTACAGAAAGGGTTAAGGGAGCTCAGACGGTATTGTGCAGCATAATTTACTGGTTCGGCTCAATGGTTTAAGGAGGGGGTTTAGTTTGCTCTCTAAACCTCCATCAAATTTAAAAAAAAACACCCACAAGACGTTATAAATTTGTACATTATTCGGTAGAAAAATGTCCCGCCCGAAGGCCGATTCCTCTTCAAATACAGGCTCGCT
Organism: Paralithodes platypus; assembly: GCA_032716605.1. NCBI lineage: Eukaryota > Metazoa > Arthropoda > Malacostraca > Decapoda > Lithodidae > Paralithodes > Paralithodes platypus. The sequence continues at coordinate 28,948,538 of CM064484.1, read as the reverse complement.
ATTGCTCGCCAGGAAAACATCGACCCCTAAATGGCACGAAAGGTCTTAATATTGGCAAATAGATGGGTCAAAATGTCTGAATATCGCCAAACTAATGGGGCGAATGTCTTGAAATCTCATAACTAATAGGGCTAAACATGAGGGAGGAGGAAGACTCGAAAACCAACTGCCTCCCCTTAAGTGAGGTGTATAGGTGGGGAAGGTGTATAGGTGGGGAAGGTGTATAGGTGGGGAAGGTGTATAGGTGGGGAAGGTGTATAGGTGGGGAAGGTGTATAGGTGGGGAAGGGAATGGTGAAGTGGGTGTGTGACAAGGGGGGGGTAAGGGAACAAGGGGAGGGGGTTTAGGCAAGGCCACCTAGAGCACCTAGGTACTCTAGGTGGCCTTGGTTTAGGGGTGGGAAAAGGGGGAGGGGGGGTGAAAAAAGGGAAAGGAAGGGGAGGGGGCGCACCTAGAGAGAGAGAGAGAGAGAGAGAGAGAGAGAGAGAGAGAGAGAGAGAGAGAGCATTATAATAATAATAATAATAATATTTATTCAGTTAGTAATGTACAGAGTTGGTACCACATAGTATGTTACAAATATGACATGTACCAGCCTTGCATAATTCCAACTAAGGATAGCCCAATAAGGCCGTTAGGCGTATTTCCATTGGGGCCCTTGTGGGATTAGGCTAGCTGGGGAAATGGGGAGGATAAAGAAATAGATACTTTAGAGAAAGTATTTCTAGGTGGTTATTTTAAGATACCTTTTACATCCAATAGTAAATATCAGTAATCCGTAATCAGTAATCATTTCAGTTTTGTTTGTCTATCTCTTATGTCGTATTTAGTAGTAGACATAAGCTTGGTGCTCCCTTCTCGCAGCTGTCCGGTTCAGGTGTTCCTTCAGGCTACGTCTGAAGGAACACAGTGTTCTCTTTTCACGGACTGACTGGGGTAGGTCGTTCCAGTCTTTGATGGCGGTGAAGAAGAATGTTTGCTTACCCTGTCCTTGGATTCTCGGGACCTTAAAATTAAACATCCTGTTTCTTGTATTATGTCCACTCCTCTCATTTGCTTTAACAAAATCATTGTTTAGATACTCTGGAGCTCTGAAGGTGGAATATTATTGAAGGTGACGAACTGGTGAAGAAGGTGTAGGTGGGGAAGAGAATGATGAAGTGGGTGTGTGTCAGGGGGGTAAGGGAACAAGGTGAGAGAAGGGGAGGGAAAGGGGCAGGTACTGCCAGGTAGGGATGTGGAGGAAGGGAATCCTAAGGGGGGCCTAGAGAGAGAAAGCGAGAAAGAATTTATTATATATATATACTGTATATAGTAATAGATAGACATGGATAGATAGTTAAATATATACTGTAGAGAGGGAGAATGTGTATGTAAGAGTGAGTGAGTGAGTGAGTGTGTGGGTACGTGCACGGTGGGTATAAACGGGTCATGCGCTCCGTCAAGTTTTTCCCTGGAGGTCACTGGAGGGGTGATGGGTCAAGTACGGTCATATGGGGGGGGGGGGGGGGGCGATCAGGAGGATAACGAAAGGATTGGTATTTGGCCTTTTGACCCCGACGTGATCCTAAAGTCGACTTGTGGTAGCTCCCTCTCTCTTTGGCTTGTATCCATTTGGCCCCATTCAGCCAACTGTTTTAAGACGTTTAACCCCATCCAGGTGTCGATTTCTTCCTGCCGAGCGATAGCGAGCCAGCTTTGTATGGAGATATCCGGCTTCGCCGGAGAATTTTTGTTATCGAAAAATGTACAGATTTAGGTTGCTGTCAAAACAAAAATATGTATATGCTGGCTCGCTCCCGCTCGCCAGGAAAATATTGGAGGGTAAACGTCTTAAAACAGTAGGCTGAATGGGGCAGAATGGATACAAGCCAAAGAGAGAGGGAGAGAAAGAGAACAAAAAGCGAGGTGGGCTCCCTTAATTCAAAGGTGTGCTGGTGTAGGTGTGAATCTTGTGTGTGTGTGTGTGTGTGAGTGTGTGTGTGTGTGTGTGTGTGTATGTTGTTTACCAATACATCGTCTTTGTTTACTGTGATACCCGATCCTTGTGTGTGTGAGGATGTGTGTGTGTGTGTGTGTGTGTGTGTGTGTGTGTGTGTGTGTGTGTGTGTGTGTGGGCTTGTGTGTGTGTGTGTGTGTGTGTGTGTGTGTGTGTGTGTGTGTGTGTGTGTGTGTTGTTTACCAATGCATCGTCTTTGTTTACTGTGATACCCGATCCTTGTGTGAGGATGTGTGTGTTGCACAGCAATGTGTTGCTGTGGGTGGTGTCATTTCCCATGACTCAATTGTCTACAGTGGTGTCCGTCAAGGTTCTGTACTGGGGCCACTGCTGTTCCTCATACTCATATCCGACATTGACCAAGGTACACTCTACTCAAAAGTCTCATCTTTTGCCGATGATACCAGAGTAATGAAAGAAACTAAATCAATGGAATATATGGACGAATTAAAATCTGACCTTACCAAGCTATATACATGGGCCGAAACAAATAATATGTCTTTCAATAATAACAAATTTGAACTGGTTAGATATGGTACAAACAAAATAGAAGAAGTCCACTATTCGGCACATGATGGCCAAAGAATAAAGTGCAACAACAAAGTGCTAGACCTAGGGGTAACAATCAGTGATGATGCCACCTTCACTACCCATATCATAACAGTAGTACAAAAGACACGAGCCCAAGTTGGCTGGGTATTGCGTACTTTCAGAACTCGTAAAAGAGAACCTATGATAACCCTGTATAAGGCCTTGGTAATACCACTCTTGGAATACTGTTGCCAGTTATGGAATCCCTGGAAGTCCCGGGAGAAACAAGCATTGGAAGGCATCCAGCGCTCCTTCACTAGTAAAATAGTGTCTGTGAAGGAGGAAGACTACTGGCAAAGACTTAAGTCTCTAAACTTGTACTCTCTAGAACGACGCCGAGAAAGATACTTGATCATTATTTTATACCTGGAAAATTCTCAACAACTTAGCCCCAAACCTGCTGGGAGAGGAAGAAAAGGAGTTGATAGAGATAAAAGAAAACCAACGACTGGGGCCGTATGTGTATTATCAGGTCAATTAACTCAAGAGCACTGACAAGAGTTAAGACACTTAAAGAAAATGCCTTCGCTACACGGGGTCCGAAGCTCTACAATTCACTGCCAAAAGAAATAAGAAACCAAAACTACCCAACCGTTGAAAAATTCAAAAAGGACTTGGATGATTTCCTGTCATCACTGCCAGACCAACCAATCCTACCCCACTACTACCTCCGTGCTGCCAGCAACAGCATTCTTGACCAGCTGGCACAGAGGAGGGTAGATGGGATGTACAGTGGCGGCGCCGCAACGGCGTGGACCACGGGGCGCTAACTGATAGCCCTCAACTACAACCACAGGAATTACAGGTGTGTAAGTGAGTATGTGTGTGTGCGTGTGTGGGTTTTATAGGATGAGAGGAAGAAGATGGTATGACTATTATTTGTGTGTGTATGGGAGAGAGAGAGAGAGAGAGAGAGAGAGAGAGAGAGAGAGAGGGGGGGGGGGGAGAGAGAGGGAGAGGAAGAAAGAGAGATGGGGGGGAGAGGGATGGAGGGAGTAAATGTTTGAAGTCCACAAATATGTAAACTCCTACGAGGTTAAAAAAGCGGTTAATGTGGCTCTATATATTATCACAAAGGTCAACCCGGCAGGTCACGGAATCAGTGGCGAAGGTCAGGCTGGGTCAAGTGGCTCATGACAAGGAACTCACTCTGTATGTTAATTACTAGGCGCCACTCAAGGCTAGTTACTCTATTCGTGCCGTACGTTTCAGGGGGTTTTCTGCATGTCATTGTTTCAAAAGTCGGAGGAAAATTATTGAAGTGTTGAAATAATCTTGCTTTTTCTCGTTTTTCTGTTCTCTCTCTCTCTCTCTCTCTCTCTCTCTCTCTCTCTCTCTCTCTCTCTCTCTCTCTCTCTCTCTCTCTCTCTCTCTCTCTCTCCTCGCTCTCTCTCTCCTCCATCCTCTCTCCCCTCTCATCTCCCTCTCTCTCTCTCTCTCTCTCTAGACTAACAAACTACCTAATACACAGTAAGTACAATAACACTGCTATAATTAACGTATACCTTCTCTCTCTTTGCAGGTATGCCCAGCCAATCAATTTGCTGTAACAGGTATTTAACTTATTTAACTACAGTAGTAGGTAATACACGCATATATATATATATATATATATATATATATATATATATAAGACATCAGTAGGGGGCCGAGAGCACCGCAGTTTCCATAGCAAGGGGTAGAATAGAGATAGAGCTGCCCCATACGCCATGTATATTAATAGAGATAGAGCTGCCCCATACGCCATGTATATTAATAGAGATAGAGCTGCCCCATACGCCATGTATATTAATAGAGATAGAGCTGCCCCATACGCCATGTATATTAATAGAGATAGAGCTGCCCCATACGCCATGTATATTAATAGAGATAGAGCTGCCCCATACGCCATGTATATTAATAGAGATAGAGCTGCCCCATACGCCATGTATATTAATAGAGATAGAGCTGGCCCATACGCCATGTATATTAATAGAGATAGGGCTGCCCCATACGCCATGCATATTAATAGAGATAGAGCTGCCCCATACGCCATGTATATTAATAGAGATAGAGCTGCCCCATACGCCATGTATATTAATAGAGATAGAGCTGCCCCATACGCCATGTATATTAATAGAGATAGAGCTGCCCCATACGCCATGTATATTAATAGAGATAGAGGAGCTGCCCCATACGCCTGCATATTAATAGAGATAGATGCCCCATTTCGGCATCAACAGGTGATAGAGCTGCCCCATACGCCTCTATGTATATATAATATATATATATAGCTGCCCCATAACGCCCTGTATATTAATAGAGAGAGAGAGGCCCATACTCCATGCATATTAATATGAGATAAGGCTGCCCCAGACGCCATGTATCTAGAGAGAGATTTTCGGCATCAAGAGAGAGAGAGCGCAGCTCTATCTCTATTCTTCCTCTAATATATAATATATTTTTATAGAGAGATAGAGAGATAGTGTAAGCATGTGTGGTAGAGAGAGAGAGAGAGAGAGAGAGAGAGAGAGAGAGAGATTTTCTCGGAATCAATTTTCTGCATCGTATAAATTTAAGTCTAGCAAGCAGGTTATGGAACGGTATTATGTGATGATAACTGATGTGGCAGACTTCTTCTCGGTGGCAGGGGCTGGGTTATAATATGGTGCCTGAGGTGGGGAGGTGAGGTTAGGATGGAGAGGAGTGGTGGGAAAGAAGGTGGTGGAGAAGATTGCAAAGTTGGAATGATAGTGATGGTGGATTTGTGAGATGGTGAGCATGGAGTAGTGATGATGGTGGAGTAAGGATAGTAGGTCGGGGGGGGGGGGGGGGGGAGTAGGGATGATGGTGGATTAAGGATCGGAGAGGGGGGGGGAGGTAGTGATGGAAAGTATATAATAATGGTAGTTTTTTTCGGCTATGTGTGTGAAAGAGACAGAGGGCAAAGCTGCCTTTAACAAGTGTCCCCTCCAAGGTTTGGAAGCGTGATAGAGAACCCAAATCAAGGTGCGTTGGAGGTAATTTAGGTGTGTTGGAAAGAAGTGTGGTGTGCTTGTTATGTGTAGTGAAATGAGGAGGAGGTGTTTGTGGGAGTTAGCTGGATTACTCTCTGTGTAGGGGATAGTATTTCATGTGCCAAACCCCTCCTAGATGACAGGGGCTAGGTTATTATACGGTGCCTGAGGGGATGGGAGGTGGGAGGTGGGGGTGGAGAGGGATTGGTGGAGAGGTAGGGATTATTTAGGTGGTGATGGTGAATTAGTGGGATGCTTGGATTTGTGCGGTGGGGGGCGGGGGGGGGGTAAGGATTAGAGTTGGTAGGGTAGTAATGGAAAATGAAAAGTAAATAGTGATGACAAGTAAAAAGTGATGTGACAGATTATGTGATGCTAAGTGATGTGCCAGACTTGTCCTAGGTGGCATGAGGCAGGTTCTAGACTATGGCATCTGATCTCCGCCACCTTCTCCGTCAGATGCCATACTAGACTGCCTGGAGGGACTGAGAATGGAAGGTGAAGGCGGTGAAAAGGGCAGTGTAGATTGTCAGGTTGGAATAGTGGTAAGTATAGAGAGGTGCGATGGAGTGACAAAGATATTTTTTAATAATAATTATTATTAGTAGTATTATCAGTATTATTATTTTGTTTCATACATATACAGTATATTCTTAAAGTGGAGGTGGTAGTGGTGATGGTCGAGTTTTGGTCTCCGAAGAGTTATACAAGGTAAAGTCGATCGAATACAAAGTCTACCGCTAGGAGAACTTGGACGAACACAAATTCGGTATCAGGAAGGAACAAACCTAACCTAACCTAACCAGCTCCTTCATCTTACTAATAGAGGCCGGCTTCTGCTTGAGGCTGAGACTGGGCATGGCAGGAGGGTATGGGAGGTGAAGGCGAGGGTGAGGGTATGGATTGGAGGAAAGATATCTGAAGGTGAAGGATGACTTGGAGTAGTTTCAAGGGTAGGGGTAACGTGGGTGTGGAGGGTAGAAGGGTGAGAGGTTTAGGGGTGATGTGGGTGCGGAGGGTATACGGGTGAGAGTAAAGGGTGAGAGGTCTTGGGGTGATGTGAGTGTCGAGGGTATAAGGTAGAGGGTGAGAGGTTTAGGGGTGACGTGGGTGTGGAGGGTAGAAGGGTGAGATTTTTTTATTTGATTTGATTGCTTTATTGAGAAAAGTATAAATGTTACACAAGTATCATAGTTACATTATCTCACAAGGGCGAAGGTGCATACGCAATCTTCACCCTAATTCTAGCTTAAACTATGTCATTACATAATTATATAGTTAGATAAATGATACATTGATATTGAAAATAATTGTGTGAGAGGTTTTGGGGTGACGTGGGTGTGGAGGGTATAAGGGTAGAGGGTGAGAGGTTTAGGGATGAACTGCTGATGATGAACGGAGAGAGAGGTGAAGAGTGTGTGAGTGGTGGTGTGGTTCGTGTGGATGGTTGACGAAAGGAAGGCTGGAGGATTTAGGCTCGGCACGGCGGGTGAAGGTTAGTGTTAGAGGAGAGATTGGGGTGAAGGGGGTAGGGTTGAATATTAAGGCTAAGGGTGATAGGCTTAGAGACGAACAGGTGATGGGGGGGAGGGGGGAGGAAGGAAAGAAGAGAGCTGCGAAGAGGTTGAGTGGTTGTAAGGGAGGTGAAGGTTGTGATAATGGTAAGAGTAGAGAGAGAGAGGATGATATTAGGAGAATTAGGCTTGGTATGTCGGTTGAAGGGTAGTCTGAGGGTAGAGGGTAGATGGTATACAACTGGTTTGAAGGATACAAGGGTTGATGTGGAGGTGAAAGTGATTATGGAGGGTGATGAGAGGTTCTGTGATGCATGTGTGATGAGAGGAGGGAGTGGTAGGGAGGGAGAGAGAGAGAGAGAGGTGTTAATCGGGGTAGGAATGGAGAGGAGGGTAGGAGGGTAAGGCTCCTCGTATGGTTTGTTTTTTAGATTAGGTATCATTTTGGTAACTACGTTGAACTTGTTTAAGTTTATCAATATCTTTTTGGTAGTAGGGTCACCAAGATTGAACGCAATATTCCAGAAGAGGAGGGACTAGGGAATTGTTAAGTGTGAGGATTGCATCTTTGGATTGATGGACGAATGACCTGCTTATAAAAGAGAGAGAGAGAGAGAGAGAGAGCGAGCGAGAGAGAGAGCGAGAGCGAGAGCGAGAGCGAGAGAGAGAGAGAACAAGTGCAGATACAAGCCATCAGAAAGAGGATCTGAAATCAAAGCTTACAGGCAAGAACGTCGGGAGCAAAATATGGTGGACTAGCATTAAACAACAACAAGGTTTTGCTCCTGATGATTGCATCCCACCTTTAAGCAAATGTGATGGATCCATGGCTATCTGCAGTAAGGACAAGGCTGAGATTCTGGCATCTTACTTCTCAAGTAAAATGAATGTACCAGACCCAGACCGCTCACCTCCGGCTGTACCAGCACAGACCAATGCTCAGTTACGAGATTTCACAATTACCATAGATGATGTGAAACGGCAACTAGAGGAAGCTGACCCCAAGAAGGCCACTGGACCAGATAACATCAGTCCAAATATCTTGAAGCGTTGCGCACATCAGCTATGCCAGCCACTCACCATCATTTTTCAGAATTGCCTCAACTCGCAACAGTGGCCCAAAATATGGAAAGAAGCAAGAGCTGTGGCGATTCACAAGAAAAGCAGCAGAACAGACCCAAAAATTACAGACCAATCTCCCTTCTTTCTGTTCTTGGGAAAATTCTGGAGTCAATCTTGGCAACAAAAATTGTAACTTTTCTGGATAAACATCACCTACTCAACTCTAAGCAGTTTGGCTTCAGGAAAGGTAGATCTGCGGCAGACTTGCTACTCCACTTGTCTACCACGTGGAACCAGGCCCTTGACATGGGAAAAGACACCTACGTAATTGCACTTGACATCGCGGGTGCCTTTGACAGGGTGTGGCATGCGGGCATCACCACCAAACTGAGGAGTCTAGGGTTGTGTGATGCTCTACTTCACCTAATTAATGATTACCTGCAAGACAGAACACTTCACACAGTTGTCAATGGACATAACTCTGCTAACTATGCCATCAAAGCCAGTGTCCCACAGGGCAGCGTTCTAGGACCCTTTGTTGTGGAATGTTTATTTCAATGACATTCTGCAGCTCATCCCCGAGGCATTTGCTTATGCTGACGACTGTACTCTAACATTCACTTGTAACAAAGATGAGAGGCAAGCCACCGTCACTCATATCAACAATGCCTTACATAGTATCACCTCTTGGGCAAAACGCTGGCAAGTGAACCTTGCAAAACCTCAAGTAATGCTAATCTCTCGGAGACAAGATATTCCAACATATACACCACCAGATATTCAGCTTGATGGGAGGAAGGTTCAGATGCAGAGTCAAGTGACAATTCTAGGAGTGAAAATTTAATGATAATCTGTCTTTCACCAGCCATGTAAAGGACATCACAAAGAATGCTGCATGGAAACTTGGTTGCATTCGACGTGTATCACATCTCCCTGGACTCTAAAGGTGTTGCTACTCTGTATAAGTCTCAAGTTCGTCCATTGATGGAATACTCTCCACTTGCATGGTCATCATGTCCCCCCTCATACTTGAAACTTTTGGACCAAATACAGAAAAGAGCTGAACACTTGATCCAACTCAAAGAACAAGAACATCATGCCCCCAGGTTTCAGCCTCTACAACAGCGTCGGGATGTGGCAGGTTTGTGTGTAACATACAAAACCCCAAAAAATGCACACTCCACACCTGGCAGCTTTACATCTACAACCTGCCCAACCAACATCATATGCAACAAGAACTGCATCCACAAGGTATCATCAGGTCAGTGTTCCATTTGCTAGGACAGAACACTACCTTCGTTCCTACTTACCAAAGTACGCAAGACTGTGGAATCACCTGGTTCAGCACACTGACCTGCATCACTTAACCTCACTACAACAGTTCAAGTCGGAGGTTAATAACTGGCTCAGGAATATCACAGTTCCGTACTAAATCTTGGTAATATAATTATTAATTATCATACTTCATGAAGAGGGATCTTTGATAAAATATATACTGGTATCTATTATATATAAATATATCAATGCTATATATTTTTTGCATTTTAAATGTGTTTCGCTATAGATAATTACACGTTTCATCACTGGAATTTTAGCTGTAAGAACACCATATAATGTCGTGAAGTTTAGAGAAGAAAAAAGAGAGAGAGAGAGAGAGAGAGAGAGAGAGAGAGAGAGAGAGAGAGAGAGAGAGAGAGAGAGAGAGAGAGAGAGAGAGAGAGAGAGAGAGAGAGAGAGAGAGTGAGAGAGAGAGAGAGAGAGAGAGAGAGAGAGAGAGAGAGAGAGAGAGAGAGAGAGAGAGAGAGAGAGAGAGAGAGAGAGAGAGGAGAGAGAGAGAGAGAGAGAGAGAAGAGAGAGAGAGAGAGAGAGAGAGAGAGAGAGAGAGAGAGAGAGAGAGAGAGAGAGAGAGAGAGAGAGAGAGAGATATTTAGTAAGGAGTGGGTTTCATGATCAGCAGCGGTAATGGTGCCTGGGGGAGCCTGGTGAACTGCTTACTGTATTATGTGCAGACTAGTGGTGAGGCTGTTTGGTGAGTGTGTGTGTGAGAGAGAGAGAGTGTGAGTGAGTGAGTGAGTGTGTGTGCGATACAGTAGCAAGGACGGTGCCGGTAGGAAACTGGTGGATTGCTATTACGTACGGAGTTGCAGAGAGACGTAAGTTATGAAGCTGGTGTGTGGTGTGTGTGTGTGTATGTGAGAGAGAGAGAGAGTATGTGTATGTGTGTATGTATGTGTGTGTGTGTGTGTGTGTATGTCGGTAAATGATGTATGTGTGTGATCTGATTGGTGTGCGTGTATGTGTGTAAGCTAACTTGAAATTTACTTTATATACTGTATATACGTGTGACCTATTTGGCGAGTGGTTGGCTGTATTGTGTGTGTGTGTGTGTGAGAGTGTGTGTGTGTGAGGTGGTGAGAGTAGCGGGGATGGTGCCTGGAGCTGACTGGTGAACTGTGTGTATGTGTGTGTGTTTAACCTGGTTAGTTGTTTTGGTGTGTGTCGATTGGTAACCCTCGTATAGTGTGTATGTGAGTGTTTGTGTATGTGTGTGTGTGTGTGTGTGAGAGAGCGAGAGAGAGAGACAGACAGACAGAGACAGAGAGTACAAGCTTCTACACCATTATAGCCTAACCTTGGACCGATTATTCTTTCTGGTCCATATCTTTTGCCATATACTTAAGTGACTTCCTTTTGTATATCAAGTGTCCCAGAATTAGTTCCACCTCTCTCACACGGTGTTATTCCTTTATATTTGGGTTCCGTCGGTTCCCACGGCTCTTTAAGGGGAGATCCTTCACTTTTTGGTCAATTTGTTTATTCATTTAGTATTTTTCTAGTTTACTCGCTAGACCTCCATGAAGCTTAAACTGAAGCCCCCTAGATCCCCTTTCAAGATAAATTTGTAAATTTTTCGGTAGAAAAATGTCCTGGAAATGTCCTGGCCGAAGGCCGATTCCTCTTAAATTACAGGCTCGCTATCGCTCGCCAGGAACAAATCGAGACCTAATTGGCAGGAAAGGTCTTAAAATTGACAAAAATGGGGCGAAAGTTCATAAAATCGCCAAACTAATGGTTCTAAAGATGAGGGAGAAGGTGGTCTAGAAAAGCGAATCGTCTCCCTTTAAACATGCGCTCAACCCTTCCTCTTCCTTGGTGTCTGTCTGAGGCTTGTATTCATTTTACTGGGGAGACTGCAGATACCAATCGAGCAGAGCAATACTCAGAGGAGGCCTCACCTTCGCAGAGTAATCCAGCTAGCTCCCACAAACACCTCCTCCTCCTCCTCCTCCTATTCGTCTCACTACACTAAACAAGCACACCACACTTCTTTCCTATACACCAAAATAATTAGAAGTTTACTGTATATTATCGACTATCACGTCCAGTTCTTTGGGAGACACTTGTTACAGGCACCTTTGCATTTTGTCTCCTTTATACACATAAGGCAAAACAAAACTCTACCTCCGCAACGCCTGGCACCGCACGAATGCTGTAGGCATAATTATTACTTACGAGGATGACACTTATTAGCATTGGTATTTCAAGAAGTAACGTCCCTTTCCAAGTTATTTCGTCCATTAACGGCACTGCGAAGGGAAATAATTGTTTAAGGACTCCCTTTACCCTCGAGTTTTGCCCCATTGGTTTTGATATTTTAAGACGTTCGGCCCATTAGTTTGGCGAGTTTAACACCTTTCGCCCCATTTCGTTGTCAATTTTAAAACCTTTCGTGCCATTTAGGTGTCGATTTTTTCCTGGCGAGCGATAACGAGCCTGTAATTTTAAGAGAAACCGGCCTTTGGCCGGGACATTTGTATACAGAAAAATGTACACATTTAACTTGCAGGGAGGTCTAGGGTGAGTTTTGCTAAGTTTGATGGAGGTCTAGTGAGGAAACTAAAACATACATGAATACATGATTTAATAGATAACAAAAAAAAAATAACAGTCACTTAAGGGGAGGTATTTAGTTTGTTCCCTAAACCTCCATCAAGCTTAAAATTACACCCCCTTGAGTCCCTTTCAAGATAAATTTGTACATTTTTCGGTAGAAAAATTTCCCGGCCAAAGGCCGGTTCCTCTTAAATTACAGGCTCGCTATCGCTCGCCAGGATAAAATCGACACCTAAATGGCACAAATTATCTTAAAATTGACAGAAATGGGGCGAAAGTTCTTAAAATCGCCAAAATAATGGGGAAAACGTCTTAAAATCTCAAAAGCAATGGGGCTAAACATGAGGAAGAAAGGGGCCAAGAAAATAATCCCTCAAGTGGATATCTCTCCTTAACGCTACCAGAATCCCGTGGCGGTGCTAAGGTGAGAGGCATAAGCCAAGTCATGTTGGATATTACGTTGTTACTTTGTTATTGCTTTTCTGTTAATTCTCATTGTTGGAACATTTAAGTAAGAATGTGATAACATGCTTACCTTTGGTACGGTAGCTCATTTATTTTGAACAAAACGGTCTTAATGTAAAGTATGTAAGTGTTATAATGTTAGGTAGGCTACAACCATCTACGGTTATATTAGTACTTGTGTGTTAAATATATTAATGCAGTAAAGACATAGTTGCATTAAAATTAATTTGTTAATACACGGTAACGACGAGAATATTAACACACGAAAACAATTCTACTCATTTAGCGTTCGTAATAAGGCAAACAGGATTCTCGGGTTCATCTCTAGGAGTGTGAGTAACAGAACTGCTGATGTTTTCTTAAAACTTTACTTGTCATTAGTGTGACCCCATATGGATTATGCTGTCCAATTTTGGTGTCCTTATTACAGAATGGACATAGATTCATTGGAGAGAGTTCAGCGTAGAATGACAAAAATGATCCATAATATTAGAAATCTTCCGTATGAAGAAAGGTTGAAGAAATTAGGTTTACATTCGTTAGAGAGACGCAGAGTTAGAGGGGATATGATAGAGGTGTTCAAGTGGGTTAGTGGGATTAACAAAGGGGACATGACAAATGTACTGAAGCTCAGTGATAGCGAAAGAACTCGTACCAATGGTTTCAAATTAGATAAATTTCGTTTCAGAAAAGATATAGGCAAATATTGGTTTGGTAACAGAGTTGTAGATGGGTGGAATGGACTACCAAGTGCTATAGTGGGAATACAAACGGTAGGGAGCTTTAAGATAAAATTGGATAAGCATATGAACGAGAAGGGTTGGGTGTGAAGGGGGATCAGCCGGGTTGGGCCAATCAGCGCTCTGCAGACCCCGTAATCCTGCGTTAATCTCTAACCGGTTTGGTAAGATGATCCTCAGGGTATTAGAGTGTTGAACCTATAATTGGGCTTTGTAATTGGGGTTGTGTGGGACCGGGATCTGCCTTGCTTAGGCCAATCGGCTTTCTGCAGACTCCCATTTTCTTATGTTCTAATGTTCTTATATTTTCTCTTATTTATGATCATTCTTAGTACATGTATATTAGCTTAAATATATATATATATATATATATATATATATATATATATATATATATTCCTATTATGATATACAATAATTACTTTATTCATGTAGGCCTAGCTTGTAGAGCTTGACATCCAAAATCGACCTGGTTTTCATCTGACTCATAACTGAACAGAACACATGGAGTGAGAGAACGAGTCCAAGAGATGAAAATAATATAAAATAACTGTTTTAATATTGTGTGTGTGTGTGTGTGTGTGTGTGCGCGTGTGCGCGTGCGCGTGTGTGTGTGTGTGTGTGTGTGTTAAAGTGAGTTAGTGGGAGAGCTCAATTCCTCAACGTACCACCCCTCCCCCATATGTAGCACCAGTCGCTATACCCTTTACCCAATAAGTAGGCCAGAACTCTTGGACATTAACCTTTATAACTAAAACACGACTAGAGTAATCAAGCTTATATTATTACCATTTGGGAAGGGTCAGGACATAGATGTGGAAAATTACAGCCCATTTTCCTCCAGCCCTTTTTTGAATGACTGAGGTTAGGGTTCCTGGCCTACCTATTGGAACAGGGTATAGTACACGAGCCACAAACATTGGAACAGGGTATAGTACACGAGCCACAAACATTCGTTACCCCTGTTCTCTCCCACGCGCCCCCCCCCCCCCCCCCCCCACCACATCATCATTGTCTGCACCCACCGCCCGATGATAACACAATCCAACCTTCACGTATTCAGGTATTGTTCCCCTCCCCCCCCCCCCCCCCAACTACTACTTCTTCCCTTCTTACTTCTCCTTCCATCGTCTGTTTCGCCTCCTCCTTCTTCCCTTCTTCCTTCTCTTTCCATCATCTGTTTCTCCTTCTTTCTCCTACTTCTTATGATTGTCCTTCTCCTCCTTCTATTCATCTTCTTTTTCTCCTTCTTTCTTCCTCCTCCTCCTCCTTCTTCTTCCTTATTATGTTTCTCCTCCTCCTCCTTCTTCTTCGTTATTATCCCCCTCCTTCTTCTTCGTTATCCTCCTCCTTCTTCTTCGTTATCCTCCTCCTTCTTCTTCTTTTTTTTCTTCTTCTTCTTGATAATGATGCACTCATATAAATTGACATGATGAATATACTGTACAGTAAACCCCATATTATGAGTGTTCCTTCTCATATGGTGTCTATATTCTTCTTCATCTTCTCTTCCTCCTCCTTCACACCCTCCTCCTCCTCCTCCTCCCATACCTCTCCCTCCTCTTGGCAATCATGCCTCAGTCACAGAAACCTAACTCTAACTCTCTCTCTCTCTCTCAATCACGGGAACTCAGGTATTTTCTCTGCCTTTGACGTGCCTTTTGTTCCCCCCCCCCCCCCTCATGGCATGCACTGTCACTTTCAGGGGGGTTTTAATGACCTTCTTTATGGTCGACTTGATTACCAGCTTATATATTAATAAGTGTATTTGTTGAATATTGTTATAGTTTCTTCCCTAAACCTTTATCAAGCTTTAATAAACACCCCCAAGACTCACCCTTCGAGATGAATTTGTCCATTTTTTGGTAGAGGCTGTTCAGGTTCGCTATCAATCGCCAGGAAAACTAGACACCTAAATGGCACGAAAGGTCTTGGTATTGACAAATATATAGGGTGAAAAGTCTTAAAATCGCCAAGCTAATAATGCGAACGTCTTAGAATCTGAAAAGTAATGGAGTTAAACATGAGGGAGAAGGGGGTCCAGAAAACAACAAATACCTCCCCTTGCGGCATTCCATTTGTTCACAAGCGTTTCATCTTCGTCTCTCCTTCTGTTCCGACACACATATATTTCATTATTCACCACATATTTGTTTTGTTTTCATTTTGTTCTTATGGCAGTTTAAATAGTATAACAACTTTGTATCTTCCAGTGTTCTTGTGTTTTAACTAGAACCAACTCTTTAAAATCAAAACTACTTATAATTATGCGTTGTTCAAATACTACTATTCATCTTCAACTTATTGTATATATTATATATTATATGTATATATGTATATAAAACTCACACAAATTATTTGTTAATGCTCCAAGGAACAGGTACCCTAACGCCCATATTTATATACTATATAAATATATAATATCAATATATATATATATATATATACCGTATATATATATATATATATATATATATATTTATATATATATATATTATATATATATATATCTATATATATATATATATATATATATATATATATATATATATGTTTCTAATCTCTCAGTGGGGATCGAACCGTCGACCATCAGGACGATAGCCGTCGCTTTAATCAATTACACCACGGCAGTCTTAAAAGACACTCAGCCTTCTATCCTATTTAAGTTAGGGAGAAGGGAAACCCACTAGGCGAATATATTTCAATTCAAACCTAGTTTGAATGGATCCTACGATCCATATTTCCAGAATACCATACAAGGATTTCTGAGTGTCCGCTATCGTCCTGATGGTCGACGGTTCGATCCCCACTGAGAGATTAGAAACATTTAGTGGCTCACGTGTATTTGTGATATATTCTCAATATTTGTAACTCATGCTTTGTGGGTTAGAATTAAATAAAATCAATTTCGACCCGAGTTGCTTCGGGACACTCAGAAATCCTTGTATGGTATTCTGGAAATATGGATCCTACAACTAGGTTTGAATTGAAATATATTCGCCTAGTGGGTTTCCCTTCTCCCTAACTTAAATAGGATAAAAGTCTG
Organism: Paralithodes platypus; assembly: GCA_032716605.1. Lineage (NCBI taxonomy): Eukaryota > Metazoa > Arthropoda > Malacostraca > Decapoda > Lithodidae > Paralithodes > Paralithodes platypus. Next base: position 28,932,231 of record CM064484.1, on the reverse strand, counting down.
AGTGTCTTTTAAGACTGCCGTGGTGTAATTGATTAAAGCGTCGGCTATCGTCCTGATGGTCGACGGTTCGATCCCCACTGAGAGATTAGAAACATTTAGTGGCTCACGTGTATTTGTGATATATTCTCAATATATATATATATATATATATATATATATATATATATATATATATACTGTATATATATATATATATATATATATATATATATATATATATATATATATATATATATCTATATATATATATATAATATATATTATAACACACACACACACACACACACACACACACACACACACACACACACACACACCACGTAGAAACACTCCCACACCTCTACTTCAGAACGAACCCCCCAGCAGTGTTTATCCACAAGCACGTACACAGAGGCCAAGAACAATGGTGGGCTTCTACACACACACACACACACGCACATACACACACACACGCACATACACACACACACTCACATACACACACACGCACACACACATACACGCACGCACACACACACACACACACATACGCACGCACGCACACACACACACACATACGCACACACACACACACATACACGTCTTTAGTCTACCATAATACCAGTTGGAAGGGGAGCACAGCAAGGAAACATTGGCACGATTTCTAACCATAATTTGTTATATATATATATATATATATATATATATATATATATATATACTGTATATATAATATTGTTCATGCTTGTGTAATTATTCTTTCTAATAGTTTAACGAATATCGTAGGAATTAAATTTTTGTGTTCGTGTTAATTATAATAATGATAATTGTCGGTTTATTGTTAACTTGCAGCCGTAAGGCTGAAAATCTAACGAGTTTGTTCTTAACCTAGGCACAGTACAATGCTTAGTCTACCTTAACTGTGCGTGCGTGCGTGCGTGCGTGCGTGCGTGCGTGTGTGGGTGTGTGCGCGCGCGGGGGTGGGTGGGTGGTTGTTTATTTGTCTGCATGCCTGAAATGAACACGACAAACTTCCTCTGAATTCAATCCCTCCCACAACCACAATCCCTTAGGTACATTAACCCCTTCAACACGATGACTACTTTATTACCTCTTATTATAGATAACATTAGACGAATTTATGCAGTTTAAGAAGGTCCTATGTTCTTGAGATGGTTTTTGAGATAGTGTTTACCCCTTTAAGTCGTACTGTTGAGGTAGATTATAAGCTAAATATCATCGTTTAACCCTATTTGATTCTAGGGATTTTTTTTTTTGTTTATCCTGCCCTGTTTCGCCCCAATAATATGGAGATTTTAAGATGCTTTACCCCATTCCGGATTTTGTTCTGGGCGATAGTGACAGTGAGCCTGAAACTTAGTAAAATTTTGTCTTAAATGGGGTCTGGGAGGGCATAGGTTAATTTGAAGGAAGTCTGTGATGGCTTGTATAATTAGCCTAGGGAACAAACTACAATACGTTGTTTGAAATGGTAAAAGCAAGCAAAATCCTCTATAATAATTAATCAAAATATCTTAATAACCCCCAAGACGTCAGATCAGATTGTGTTAAGGAGAGATGGTTCACTTTTTGGGCGATTTTTGCATGTATTCATTATTTTTCTAGTTTCCTCCCTAGACCTCCATCTAATTTAATAAAAGATCCATTAGATTCCCCTTCTAGATTAATTTGTACATTTTTCGGTAGACAAATGTTCCGGCCGAAGGCCGGTTCTTCCAACATTACAGGCTCACTATCGTTCGCCAGGGAAAATATCGACACCTAAATAGCACGAAAGGTCTAAATATTGCCGAAGAAATGGGGCGAAAGGTCTTAAAATCTACTGTACTAACTAATGGGGCAAACATCTTAACATCTGAAAACTAATGGGGCTAAACATGAGGGAGAAAGTGGTCCAGAAAAGCGGCCCATCCCCCCTTAATGTTACCAGAAAAAGAAAAGAAAAAAGAACACGGAAACTACACCAAGGTGCTGAAGGGGGTAAACTCGTCAATAAAGACTAATGGTTGTGTACTGATAATGAAAGGATGGTAAGAGTGTTGCCTTTGGTTATGCAGTGACCCGTGACTTGGTATATATAGCTCGCCCAGGAGGTAACCTCTAGCTAACACAGAGAGAGAGAGAGAGAGAGAGTGAGTGAGTGAGTGAGTGAGTGAGTGAGATAGATTCTATGGACTACCTAGTAATGTCATTGAGTATAGTACTGTTGAAACTTAAAATTCGCCTAGATAAATATATAGCTCTTAACCCCCGATTAACATAGTTTACAAACGAATAGCACCTCTCTTTCTTGTGCAACCGTTACCTTTTGCACATAGGTTAGGTACTTTCAGTTACAAGCAGCCTCGCAAGGATCAACAGATATGTTGTTGTTGTTTGTTATCCTTTGTACTCTTTTATCCAACACCGAGAGGTTCAGATGTATGTCGATACTAACAAATTAGTTACAGACAGAGTTATTCTATCTATCTATATCTATTGCCACACGCCGTGATCCCCGAAGGGGTGGCCACGAACGAACCGCCCCCATGCACCTCTGTCCCTAGTCAGTCGACGCCCCTCCTCCCAACCAGCACCGCCTTCATTCATATACTTCCTCATCCATCCTTCCACCTCTCCTTCGGTACACCTCCCTCTCTGTCATTCCATCGCTCTCGTATCTCTCGCTTCCCATACGTTCCATATGGCCGAACCATCTCAAGTTGTTCCTTTTCTCACTATCCAGCACATCTACCTCCACACCACACCTTCTTACTTCCTCATTCGTCTGTCTATCCCTCCATGTAACTCTGCACGCACTTCTCAAGTAACTCATTTCCACCGCTCTCACTCTTGGTCTGAGTCTCTTCCCGAACGTCCATGCTTCACTTCCATAAGTTAGTGTCGGGATTACCACACTGTCATGCAAGGACTTCTTCACTTCCATACTGACCACTCTATTTCTTGTTACTGCTTTCAACGTTCTTACAACCTTCTTCCCCTGTTGCACCCTTTCCCGCACTTCTTCATCCATAGTCCCATCTTTACTGAACACACTGCCCAGATACTTAAAAGAGCTGACGATCTCCATAGCCTGACCGTTCAACTTCACCTCACACTCTGTGACTTCACCCCTTTCGAAGACCATAACCTTGCTCTTCCCCGCATTTACCTTCAAATTCTGTTTTTCCCACACTGTTCCAAACTCATTTACCAGACCCTACAGCTCCCATTCATTATCGCTCATCAGAACTGTATCATCCGCAAACAGCAGTATAGGCAGCTTCCACTCATTTCCCTCCCTTTTCAGCGATACACCAACATCCACTGCTCTTCCTAGTATTTCTTTCATGACTCCATCCATATATACAGTAAACAACCACGGGGACATCACACACCCCTGTTTCAACCCAACACTCAGGTCAAAAAACTCCCTCTGCTCATTCTCCTCACGTACTGCTGCCTTTGCACCCTCATACATGCTCTTCACTGCTTTCAGCAACTTGCCATCTACTCTGTATATTCTAAGTACTTTCCATGTGCCTTCTCTATCCACTATGTCATAGGCCTTCTCCAAGTCCATAAAGGCAACATACACTGTATAATTTTATATATATATATACCGGTATATATATATATATATAATATATATATATATATATATATATATATATATATATATATATATATATATATATATATATATATATATATATATATTTTTTTTTTTTTTTTTTTTTTTTTTTTTAGACGTACAGTATTTTCACAGTTATCTCATTAAAACTAGAAAAACCAAACCGTAAGAACATTCATTTTGAAATACTGTGAGAAATTACAAAAATAGAAGACAAAATAACTTTCTAATTAAAATAATGAACAAAATACCGAATGAAAGACAACACCAAAATGAATAAATGAAAGTAAATGAAAGTGAAAATATAATGAATTATTATGTTCCTTCCATTATAAGATCAAGGTGGAAGGTAATGATACAGATGACAAGTGGAAGAAGAGGCGGATGTTTGAGGTTAGGGAAGGAGGGGGGGGTGTTAGGGAAGGAGGGGGTCTTACAATGGCGAGTGTGGTGGAGATTGTTGGGAATATCCTGTCTATTAGGACATGCTGGGAGACAGAATGGATTGACTTCACTGAAAAAACTTTACTTACAGCCCAACAGAGTGGATTTGGGCAGACCATGACACATTCCGACACAGTGATTGTTTGGGATACAATTATTAAGTTACAGTGGAACACAAAATATCAATGTCTTGGCTATATTCAACACGGGCATATTTTACTAATCATAACATTATTACAGACGGTATAATTTATTGACATGACATTCCATGATAAACTGGTTCACCGGAGAGAGAGAGAAGAGCGAGCGAGAGAGAGAGAGAGGAGAGAGAGAAGAGAGAGGAGAGAGAAGAGAGATAGAGAGAGAGAAGAGAGATAGAGAGAGAGAGCGAGGAGAGAGAGAGAGAGAGAGAGAGAGAGAGAGAGAGAGAGAGAGAGAGAGAGGGAGAGAGAGAGAGAGAGAGAGAGAGAGAGAGAGAGAGAGAGAGAGAGAGAGCCATTGACATTTTAGATATATATAGAAAGTAGCTAACCTTCCTGCGTGCGTGTATTAATGACCATAACCCGATCTGTTACGCCGTGATGCCCGTGACCATGTGTGACCTTGGCATGACCTTTATAGACAGACCTAGATGCACTACTTCTTCACACTCTCCTCACTACTCTCTCTCTCTCTCTTTTTCTCTAACTCTCTCTCTCTCTCTCTCTCTCTCTCTCTCTCTCTCTCTCTCTCTCTCTCTCTCTCTCTCTCTCTCTCATGCTCTCACACTAACTCTCACTCTCTCTTTATCTAGCTATCTATTTTTTGTTCTATGTGATTGAGGGAGGCAAAAGGCATAACTGCCTATAGCGAGTGCCTCCCCCATAGTTGAAAGAGTGACAGGGCCAAAATCAAGGGACGTTCGAGCCAAAATGCCTGGACGCACGGAGTTTGAAGCAATTTATGTCATAGGAAGAGGGAAAGACTGATTCTGGGAGAGAGTTCCAGAGCTCAGCTGTTGAGTAGAAGAAAGTTTGAGAGTAACGTTTCACTCTCGGGTTGGAGAGTTGCACAGAGTAGGGGTGGGATTGAGTTGCAAGACGGGTACCACGTGCCCTACGTAAAGGAGGTGGTATAAACTGGGAAAGCTCTGAGGAACACTGATTATTATAGTAGCGATAAAATAGCGAGAGAGATGCAACATTGCGGCGGAGAGAAAGAGATTGCAGAGAGTTGGTGAGTGGACGGGAGTTAATGATACGAAAGGCCTTAGTTTCAACTTTGTCTAGGAGAGCGGTGTGAGAGGAACCTCCCCTCACATGTGAACAATACTCAATACAAGGATGCACTATGCCCCTGTACAGAGCAAGAAGCTGTACAGGGGAAAAGAACCCCCTAAGGCGGTTTGAGCACACCCAGCTTCTGGAAGGCTGCCTTAGCAAGACTGGTAATATGGTCCTTCCAACTGAGAGCAAAAGAAAAAGAGACACCAAGAATATTGAGAGCAGATGAAGGAATGATTTTTGTATTGTTGAAGAATACGGGATAGTCCGCTGGGAGTTTCTGACGGGTAGATAGATGGAGAAATTGGGTTTTGGAAGCATTAAAGGTACAGTCCACTGTATCAGATAGATGGATTTAGGTGTGTTTGTGAGAGTAGGTGTTTTGAAGTTTTCGTATAATAATGATAATAATACAACTAATTGTTGATTTATGTATGTGTGTGTGTGTGGGTATGAGGAAGTGTGTGTGACTGTGTATACAATTATATATATAGGCCTAAGTTAGTGTGAGTGTCTGTGTGTGTGTGAGTGTCTATGTATGTGTGTGTGTGTGTGTGTGTGTGTGTGTGTGTGTGTGTGTGTGAGTGTCTGTGTGTGTGGTGTGTGTATGAGTAAGTGTGTGTGTATGTGCGTGTGCGTGTGTGCACGCGTGTGTGCGCGCGCGCGCGAGCGATTGTGAAAGAGAGAGAGAGGCGCGGTAGAGGTGATTGTCCTAATACCTAGTTATGTGAGAGAGCCTCTATTGGCTACTTCCTGTTGTTCTCACCGACAGCCATTAATTCCACAACATAATTAAGTTAAGGGAGCCCACCTCTCTTTTTTCTCTTTCTCTCCCTCTCTCTTTGGCTTGTATCCATTCGGCCCCATTCAGCCAACTATTTTAAGACTTTTATCCCCATCCAGGTGTCGATTTCTTTCTGGCGAGCGAGAGCGAGCCAGCATTGTATGGAGAAATCCGGCTTCGCCGGAGAAAGTTTTCTATCGAAAAATGTAAAAATTTAGCTTGCTGTCAAAACAAAAATATATATATGCTGGCTCGCTACCGCTTGCCAGGAAAATATTGACACCTGGATGGGGGTAAACGTCTTAAAAGAGTAATATGAATGGGGCCGAATGGATACGAGCCAAAGAGAGAGGGAGAGAAAGAGAAAAAAAGCGAGGTGGGCTCCCTTAATTCCACAACATAATTAAGTTAACCCTTACAATACCGGCGACGTTTGTTTTTTTGTGTTTTTTTCAGCTGTACATATTTAGACGATTATATGAAGTTTAGCAAAGGTATGTGGTGGCTAAAAGGGATTAATTGAGATAGTATGTAATCTTTTAACGGGTAGACATCCTTCCTAAGCTGAATAAAACCGTCAAATAGTTGCCAGCATATAATGCAAAATATGTCACCGGTGCACAAAGGGTTAACTTTTGCCGTTGTTTACAAATTATGCCTGTTTATGTTGTAGTGTTTATGTTGTAGTGTTTATGTTGTAGTGTTTATGTTGTAGTGTTCATGTTTGTAGTGATCTGTTGTAGTGTTTATGTTGTAGTGTTTATGTTGTATGTTTCCGGTTTATGTTCCAAACAGTTGTTTACCTGTTTATGGTTTTATGTTGTAGTGTTTATGTTGTATGTTTATGTTGTAGTGTTATGTTGTAGTGTTTATGTTGTAGGGTTTATGTTTGTAGTGTTTATGTTGTAGTGTTATGTTGTAGTGTTTCTGTGTAGTGTTTATGTTGTAGTGTTTATGTTGTAGTGTTTATGTTGTAGTGTTTATGTTGTAGTGTTTATGTTGTAGTGTTTATGTTGTAGTGTTTATGTTGTAGTGTTTATGTTGTAGTGTTCATGTGTTGTAGTGTTTATGTTGTAGTGTTTATGTTGTAGTGTTTATGTTGTTGGTTGTAGTGTTTATGTTGTAGTGTTATGTTGTAGTGTTTATGTTGTAGTGTTTATGTTGTAGTGTTTATGTTGTAGTGTTTATGTTGTAGTGTTTATGTTGTAGTGTTTATGTTGTAGTGTTTATGTTGTAGTGTTCATGTTGTAGTGTTTTATGTTGTAGTGTTTTATGTTGTAGTGTTTTATGTTGTAGTGTTTTATGTTGTAGTGTTTTATGTTGTAGTGTTTTATGTTGTAGTGTTTATGTTGTAGTGTTTATGTTGTAGTGTTTATGTTGTAGTGTTTATGTTGTAGTGTTCATGTTGTAGTGTTTATGTTGTAGTGTTTATGTTGTAGTGTTTATGTTGTAGTGTTTATGTAACTTTCTTCTTTTAGTTTATATTGATACTGGAAATTCTTTTGCTAATACCTTAAGGGGGGTGACCTGTTTTTGTTCTGTCCTTTTCTATCTTTCTCTGGCTTGTATCCATTTGGCCCCATTCAGCCTACTGTTTTAAGACATTTATCCCCATCCAGGTGTCATTTTTTTTACTGGTGAGCGGTAGCGAGCCAGCATATTTGTTTTGTGTGTTTGACAGCAGGCTAAATTTGTAAATTTTTCGATAGAAAAATGCCTCCGGCGAAGCCGGATTTCTTCATATAATGCTGGCTCGCTATCGCTCGCCAGGAAGAAATCGACACCTAGATGGGGATAAACGTCTTAAAATAGTTGGCTGAATGGGGCCGAATGGATACAAGCCAGAGAAAGAGAAAAAAGGACAGAAATAACAAAAACCAGGTCACCCCCCTTAATTCGTAATACTTTGCACTTTTCCGCTGGTATATAAACTGCCTAAACATTAAACTGACTGTAGTATTATTTTAGGGTTTTTTAATGTTCCAAAGAATGACTCCATAGTAGTTGTCAAGGCCTAAACATAAAACACCTCGCATCTCGCCCTTCACACTGCTTGCTTTGTCTTTAATTAATCCACTATTTATTACAATCCTGAACACTGCTTGACATTTTTAGTTAGGTGTATGGTGAAGTTATTTTTCCCGGCTTATTAAAAGGGTATAACTAGGGCATGACAAAAGGTATATTAGATCATTGGGTATATTGATAGTGATTTACCATTTTAGCTGGTATAATATGGGTTTATTACTACCCATACTGTATATCTTTAAATGGGTAGATTATAATGGACACTTTGAATACCCTTTTCATACCCATAATTTTGTAGCGTGTATAGTGAAATATTATATCTTGATGAATGATGGAAGCAGAAAAATTATATTATCATTATGAAAATATACAGTACATTTCTCTGTACGAAGCCAGGAAGAAGTGGTATCGTATGTGTCTGGAGATCATCGAACCCACCCCGGGAGGAAGCTTGTGTAATACGATAATGGCATCGTACCCAGCATTAAGTTATTGTTGTGCAGGTGCTATTGTTTAGTGGTGGATGTAGGAGTATTGTTATTATTATTATATATTTGTTTATAGATACATTTAGTTACGTATGTAGTGTGTATGTAAACACTCTCACTCTCAGTCTCACACATTCACACTCTCTCATTTCCCTCTCACTAACCCTTACTTACACTCTCTCTCTCTCTTTCTCTCTCTCTCTCTCTCTCTCTCTCTCTCTCTCTCTCTCTCTCTCTCTCTCTCTCTCTCATATATAGATATATATATATATTATATATACACCTATATAAATATATATATATATACTATATATATACTGTATATATACTGTATATATACAGTATATATGTGTGTGTGTGTGTGTGTGTGTGTGTGTGTGTGTGTGTGTGTGTGTGTGTGTGTGTGTGTGTGTGTGTGTGTGTGTGTGTGTGTGTGTGTGTGTGTGTGTGTGTGTGTGTGTGTGTGTGACCCCGCCCCCCACAACCACCAAACACACCGACTACATAATTATCCTGTCTGTCTGTGTGCCTGTCTCTCTCCATATCTATCTATCTATGTATCTATTTACATATCTTTGACTTTATACCTACTTGCCTATTATATGTTCTTTGTTTGTATTCAGTTTCTGTTGATGCTTACTGGATTATTATATATAAAATGTCCTGCTGGATTGGCTGGATAAGAATTCCATTTTCTTCCAAGCTTACAATATGCCTGAAGTTCATTTTCTAACTAGTAACATTTACACCAATGTATATGAAAAAACGGCCCTTTGTATACATATCAACGTGCCCCTGAGTGTATTATATGCCTATGTGCTGGAGGTGTATATGTGAGTGTCTGTCCATGACCCCACCATCACCCCCCCCCCCCCCCCCCCACACCTTCCCTTCCCCTTCCCCCAGTAAATCACAGAGGGCGCTCGTTGGCCCACCTCACCAAATTTTTCTCTTCCGGTCGCCCCCCTACCCCCTTTCCCCCCTCCCCCCTCCCCTCCCTCCTCCAACCTATGTGTGTGTTTGTGTGTGTGAGGGGGGTTATGTCTGTGTGTATCTGTGAGGCTAGGGATGAGTTTGTGTGTGTGAGGGGGGTTATGTCTGTGTGTATCTGTGAGGCTAGGGGTGTGTTTGTGTGTGTGAGGGGGGTTATGTCTGTGTGTATCTGTGATGCTAGGGGTGAGTTTGTGTAAATGTGTGTGACTGATGGTTCAAGGGAAGGCAAACAATATATGTGGTAATCCAAACTATGCTACCTATATGTGTGTGTGTGTGTGTGTGTGTGTGTGTGTGTGACTGATGGTTCAAGGGAAGGCAAACAATATATGTGGTAATCCAAACTATGCTACCTATATGTGTGTGTGTGTGTGTGTCGTATTGTATGTGTGTGTGTGTGTGTGGATATGAATGCGGGTGGGTGAGTTATGTGTATTATTGTGTGGGTGGGTATGTATGTTAATGTGTGTGGTGTGTGTGGGTGGGTTGGTTATATGTATTATTGTGTGAGTGGGTATGTATGTTAATGTGCGTGGTGTGTGTGGGTGGGTGGGTATGTATGTTATTATGTATATGTGTGGAATTACTCTTGTATTATTTGGCATATAATGAAACATACATCATCATAAGCTATATCGAATCGCATGCTATAGAGTAAAGCTGAATCCATACCAATATAGCTAGCACTATCGGATAATTAATTCGTATATGTCATGTATTACTATTCTTTATAAAATTACTATTCTTTATAAAATACTACCCCATCCAAGCTCCCATCCCCCCTTCCATACCCTCCCTTAACCCCTGCTGTACCGGCGACGTCTTTTTCAGTGTATTCTAGCTATATATAGACAATTGTATTCAGCTCAGGAAGGATGTCTACCAATTAAAAGGCTATCCCAATTAGTCCTATTAGCTACCGTATATCCTTCCTAAGCTTCATAAAATCGTCTAAATTTAGCTATAATAGATAATTTTTTTTGTTATTATTATTATTATTATTATTATTATTATTATTATTATTATTATTATAATATATATAGTTTGCTCCCTTGATCTCTATCAAGCTTAAAAAATGCCACCCCAGACCCCCCCTTGAAGATAACTGTACATTTGTTCAGTAATAGAATGTCCCGGTCGAAGGCCGGTTTCTCCTATCCGTTATCTGCTATCCGCTCGCTATCGCTCGCCAGAGAAAAAATCGACACCTAAATGGCACGAACGGTTTCGAAATTGACCAAGAAATGGGATGAAAGGTCTTAAAATCGCCAAACTAAATGGGTAAATGTCTTAAAATCTCAAAACTAATGGGACTAAGCATGAAGGAGAAGGGGGTCCAGAAAAAAAAAACATTAATAAATTCCTGCCCTTAAATGATCCCCTAATAATAGCAGCCGACGTCCCTGGCCCCTTAAGGGACCCCACCTCGCTTTTTGTTTTCCCTTCCTCTCCCTCTCTCTTTGTCTTGTATCCATTCGGCCCCATTCAGCCTACTGTTTAAAGACGTTTACCCCCATCCAGGTGTCAATATTGTCCTGGCGCGCGGTAGCGAGCCAGCATATATATATATTTTTGTTTTGACAGCAAGCTAAATTTGTAAATTTTTCGAAAGAAAAATGTCTCCGGCTAAGCCGGATTTCTCCATACAATGCTGGCTCACTATCGCTCGCCAGGAAGAAATCGACACCTGGATGTGGATAAACGACTTAAAACAGTGGGGTGAATGGGGCCGAATGGATACAAGCCAGGGAAAGAGAGAAAAGGAGAAACATAAAACAAAGCCGGTGACCCCGCCCTTAACCCTTCATCTGATATGTCGAGGGGTGAGTAATAGGGTTCGTGAAGGGGGGTAATAAAGAGGGTGAGTGTGTTTCCCATAGTCCGGGTTGGGGGGGGGGGGGGAGGCAGAGGGGTTCGAGTCCTGCTAATCTTTAGTCGGGGTTGGATTACGATTTTTTTTTTTTTTTTTTTTCTGAACTATACAAACCTTTTTAATACGATGGGGTCTTTTGGTTTCATTATGTTTTGGCTTCCACAGATCCTTCCCAAGCAGAATGATATTGTCCAGTGAAAGAATACAAAATAAATACCCTAGTGTTGGCCGTAATATAATAAAACATTATATTAATGTAATGAGAAAATGATGTGAGAAAATGTGTTATCCTTCTACTACGAGACGTTTTTCCAAAGGTTAATTAAATCGACCGAAGTAAAACACAACAAAAGGACAAATTCAGAATCTTACAGAATGGATTGATTGGTTAGTCAATTAAAATGGGATTTCAGAGGCTATCGACCCTTCTGGATTATTAAGCCAGCACACTATAAGTAAAGTATAGCGTCAGGACTGGAGCCCCTTTTCCAGAACTTCAGTCCCTTGTTGTTTTCTTAAGTCAAATTACAAGAAATCAACCTAAGTAAAACACAACAAAATTATAAATTCACAATCTTACAAAATGGGTTGAAGTTTCACTGACAACAACATGATTGGAAAACACAATCACTTATTAAATCTTGAGTGTTGATTGAGACTCCTTGTTATAATTCTTCTTAAATTATCGTGGATAAGGGTATTTAATCTGTGGAACACAATAAATAATACAAACGCAAATAATTACTTTCCCATAATGTGTTACAGTTCTCTCACTCCGCTCTCCGCTCTCTCTGTCTCTCTCTCTCTCTGTCTCTCTCTCTCTCTCTCTCTCTCTCTCTCTCTCTCTCTCTCTCTCTCTCTCTCTCTCTCTCTCTCTCTCTCTCTCTCTCTCTCTCTCTCTCATACTCTCTTTCTGTCAAACTCTCACTCTTTCTTTCACACACACACACACACACACACACCCACACCCACCCACACCCACACCCACACCCACACCCACACACACACACCCACACCCACACCCACACACCGAACGGAATCTTGATCGCCGCCAATGGAGCGTTACGTATCACCCATTTCCGTAACCCCCTGAGGCGATACGTTCCCTGCTTTGGTGAGAGAGAGAGAGAGAGAGAGAGAGGGGGGGGGGGGGGGTGTAGACAGACAGACCGATTAACTGAGAAATGTTAATGTATGAATGTGGAGGGATGGAATAGAGATAAGTGATAAATAGATAGATAAACACGAGTATAGATTCATAAATAAAGACGAAGATCGATAGACAGATATATAGATAGATATATAGATTGATAGTAATAAATAAATGTATGCATGTCTGTATGTATGTATATGCTCAGGCCCAATCCCCACTTTTCCTATTTTTATTTTTATTTTCTATTTTACTCTATTTTATTATTTTGGTTGTTTTTTGTTTTGTTTTCTTGGGGGTGGCCGACTCAAGACAGAGCAAGAACAGGGAAAACACAAAACACAATAAATAAATACCAAAATAAATACAAAATACAAATGATACTGGGATGAGAACGGAAAACACGAGAGAGAGAGCGAGAGCGAGCGCGAGCGAGAGCCAGAGAGCTATAGCGACGCACCCACCCTGAACACAGAACAAAAGAAGGAAAGACAATTACAATTCTTTCCGGCTAGACTCGTTCATTACCGGTGAGCCAATGACCACCAGTTTGTTATTATCTACTACAGTACCGGTGCCGTCCTTTTAAGGGGGTACTACTCGCTTTTTATGGACCCCCTTCTCCCTCATGTTTAGCATATTTGTTTTGAGGTTTTAAGACGTTCTTTCCATTAGGTTACCTATTTTGAGACCTTTCGCCCCATTTCTTTGTCAACATATAAAACTTTCGTGCCATTTACTATGGGTTTCAGAGGCCGTGTGGCATTGTTTTTCGGGAATAACTTATTAACAAACAGTTGGATCAGTATGATATTTTGACACAGCCATTGTCACGCCGTCCCCTAATTTATGTCAGTATAGTGCATTACCAAAAGTGTAGAAATACGCCACTTGTCCCTGTGGCATGAGGTTAAAGTCGCACATTCATGACTAAGAAACAAACAAGGTTACCGTGGCTTACCTGTGAGAACCACCACACCAGTATTGCTCCGCCATCAAACACGGTAGATATCAGCCACCACCCAACCCTATTATCGCCTTTACATTCAACTAATCCGTCAATATCAAATATAAATATACAAACAGCATGTATTTTTGTATATTTATTATTGATATTGATTGACAGATTACTTGAATTTGAAGGAGCAAGAAATACATTTTGAGGAGAGAGAGAGAGAGTGAGAGAGTGAGAGAGTGAGAGAAAGAGAGAGAGAGGGGGGGGGGGGGGGGAGGGGGGCAATAAACAGACAGAGAAGGAAGTGAGTGTAAAGTTGTCGTTATTGCCGTACTGTGAAATCCCCACCCATTGTTAAGGGAGCCCACCTCGCTTGTTTTCTCTTTCTCTCCCTCTCTCCGTTTGGCTTTTATCCATTCGGCCCCATTCAGCCTACTGTTTTAAGACGTTTACCCCCATCCAGGTGTCAATATTTTCCTGGCGAGCGGTAGCGAGCCAGCATATATATATATTTGTTTTGACAGCAAGCTAAATTTGTACATTTTTCGATAGAAAAATTTCTCCGGCGAAGCCGGATTTCTCCATACAATGCTGGCTCGCTATCGCTCGCCAGGAAAAAATAGACACCTGGATGGGGATAAACGTCTTAAAACAGTTGGCTGAATGGGGCCGAATGGATACAAGCCAGGGGAAGAGAGAAAAGGAGAGAAAGATAAAAACAAAGTGACCCCCCTTAAGACCCGGCCCAGGTATTGTTGATGGCGTGAGGTGGCCCAAAAGGTCTTATACAGTTTAGGAAGGAGCTGTGGGAATTATAAGGGCACAGACTATCTCAATTAACCCTCTGATTTCCACACACCTTTCCTAATATGGATATAATCGTGTAATAATAGGCATCAAACGGAACAGGTATGCGTAATCGGGTCTGGAAAGGGTTAATGTGATGGCGTAATTTCACCTTTTCAAGATACGATGACGTATTTCATTTCTGGTTTCTGGCTATTATGTTTAGACTTTGATTCATAATATAAAACGTATAATTATTGAAATTAGAGGTTTAATTGAAACAACCTTTACCCATTTAATTCCCACAGACCCTTCCTAAGCTGTTTACAATCGTGTAATGATATACAGAATAAACTATTAAAATGTGGTATCATCTTCAAGGGGTTGAATTAATTCCAGCTAATATTATAAGCAATTTTCTTTAGCCTACGATTGACCTCTAAGACTCAAAGGGTAAAATACTATCTCAATAAACCATCAGAATAACAGAGGTTCATATTAAACTGCGTAAAAGCGTATAACTACAGTATAGCCATGATATAAGGTAAAAATGGCGTCATCGTGCGGAAGGGGTTACGTATTAGATTTCCTGGATACAGAAAAAACAGACGTCATCATATAGCATTACTTTCTCTTTCTCTCTCTCTCTATCTCTACTAGAATTAAGTCCTGAGTCACCACCTCGTTTGGATCGTAAGGTCGGTGTGGCCAATGTATCTATGTAAATATATGTAAATCTCAAGCAAGACATATTCAGAAAAACGATACGCACTTCGAAATCCAACAAACACACCGAAACCAAAGAAGATAATTAAGGGGAGGCAGACCTATTTTCTGGACCCCCTTCTCCCTAATGTTTAGCCCCACTAGTGTTGAGATTATAAGACGTTCGGCCCATTAGTTTGGCGATTTTAACACCTTTCGCCCCATTTCGTTGTCAATTTTAAGACCTATCGTGCCATTTAGGTGTCGATTTTTTCCTGGCGAGCGATAACGAGCCTGCAATTTTAAAAGGAACCGGCCCTCGGCCGGGAAATTTTTCTACCGAAAAATGTACAAATTTATCTTGAAGGGAGGTCTAGGGGATGTTTTTTCTAAGTCTGATGGAGGTCTAGGGAGGAAACTAAGAAAATATGTGAATAAATAATTAATTGCTCAAACAAACGGTCAGTCTCCCCTTAAACCCGAAGAATAATAAAAACCCCGACTTCCCGAAAACCGAACCTGAGCGATTGAACGCATGACGGCTCCCAGTGCACATAAAAGAGCCCTCTGTGTAAATACAGTGTGTTTGGGTTCGGGTGGCGTGGGAATGGGGCTCACACTGCATACCCAACACCTGCGAAACCTGTCTTGAAGGGGGTAGTGGCTAGTTGTTGGTCGATTTAGGTATTCGTTCATTTATTTCATGGTTTCCTCGCTAGACCTTCATCTGGTTTAAAACAACACCCCCTAAAGCCCCTTTCAAAATAAATGTGTACATTTTTCGGTAGAAAAATGTCCCGGCCTCTTAAATTACAGGCTCTCTGTCGCTCACCAGAAGAAAATCGACACCTAAATGGCACAAAAGGTCTTAAAATTTACATAAATGGGGCGAAAGTTCTTAAAATCGGCAAACTAATGGACGAACGTTTTAAAATCTCAAAACCAATGGGGCTAAACATAAGAGAGAAAGCGGTCCAGACAAAAGTCCCTCAAGTGGAAATCTCTCCTTAACACATCTGCTCGGCCTGGCAAACCGGGGCCGCCATGTATTTCGCTTTAAGGGGGTACTGCTCGCTTTTTGCTGGACCCCCTTCTCCCTCATGTTTAGCATATTAGTTTAGATGTTTTAAGACCTTCGTTCCGTTAGTTTGGCGATTTTGAGACCTTTCGCCTCTTTTTGTTGTCAATATTAAAACCTGTTGTGCCCTTTAGCCTTTAGGTGTCGATTTTTTCCTGGCGAGCGATAGCGAGCCTCTAATTTTAGAAGGAATCGGCCTTTGGCCGGGACATTTTTCTACCGAAAAATGTACAAATTGATCTTGGTCAATGGGGGGTGTTTTTCTAAGCTTGATGGAGGTCTAGCGAGAAAACTCAAAAATATATAAAACAAATAAATATATAGACCAAAAACCAAGCACTACCCCCTTAACACTATCTGGTCCGACGTCTTGGGTGTTTGTATGTTATTTTGTTTAATGATTATTGAGGATTTTGCTTGCTTTTGTCATTTTCGAGCAATTTATTTTATTTTGCTCCCTAGGCTAACCAACACGCCTTCCCAGACTTCCTTCAGCATTTCTTTCAATCTAAGCCAAACATTTCCACCCACACCCCCTTTCAAGCTAAATGTGAAATATTGTCCCAGCTGAAGGCCGATTGTCTTCTAGGTTACAGAGTCGCTATCGCTCGTCCAGAAAAATGATCCGCACGTGCCATTAAGAACATAATGATCAAGAGGCCAGGTTCCAGCCATCAAGAACATAATGATCAAGAGGCCAGGTTCCAGCCATTAAGAACATAATGATCAAGAGGCCAGGTTCCAGCCATCAAGAACATAATGATCAAGAGGCCAGGTTCCAGCCATTAAGAACATAATGATCAAGAGGCCAGGTTCCAGCCATTAAGAACATAATGATCAAGAGGCCAGGTTCCAGCCATCAAGAACATAATGATCAAGAGGCCAGGTTCCAGCCATCAAGAACATAATGATCAAGAGGCCAGGTTCCAGCCATCAAGAACATAACGATCAAGAGGCCAGCCATCAAGAGCATAACGATCAAGAGGCCAGCCATCAAGAGCATAACGATCAAGAGGCCAGCCATCAAGAGCATAACGATCAAGAGGCCAGGTTCCAGCCATCAAGAACATAATGATCAAGAGGCCAGCCATCAAGAGCATAACAATCAAGAGTTTGCTTTAGTTATCTATGCCCCAGGCTGGTATGTACTACAGCTGTGGCATTTCACTCTGTAGTATTTGCAGTCGACATAGAGATATAATTGCAATATTTGTCCACGAAGAAGACATACGGTTCTGGAAGGTCAAAGTCCCCCTGGAGGGCAGTACCAATTGTAATGAAAATGTGTAGATACGAACCCTCCTCGTTTTCAGATACCGATTCCTCTAGCGTGTATAACGTTGTGTAGGCACCCATGTATAAATCACAATCACAGTGGCGGGCCTTTAGGACATTCTTTAGAACCTGATTGACGGCCTGCAAGCGGGTCATGGTGCATCCTGTGGTGAGGTAGGTCACTACGGTGGTCAACAATACCGCGCTCACTTCTATCTTTTCATATTCCACTATGGTATCCACCATCCAGTCCAAGAGCAGGTCTACTACAGCAAGGAAACCACTAGAGTGAAGATTCGACAAAAGACATTGCTGCTGGTTCTTATCGGTGGGTAGGAGGTCGTCAGGAAAATGATTGAGGAGTTGGGATAACAGGATTTTGATAGCCATGCTGCATTGACAAGCCAAATTCATTCCAATCGCAGACTCCAGCAACCGCACCCCTGCCAACATATTCTCCAACATCCCCTGCCCCGCCTCCAGCACCGCATCATACAATTTGCCACCAGTATTGTCAATTTGGGCGGTGGGGTTTGGTATGGTGATGTCGGTGGTGGAGTTATGTTTAATGGTGTAGACAGCTGGGTTGAGAGGTGTGGTGGTGGTGAGAGGTGTGGTAGTGGTGAGAGGTGTGGTGGTGGTGGTGGTGAGAGGTGTGGTAGTGGTGAGAGGTGTGGTAGTGGTGACAGGTGTGGTGGTGGTGACAGGTGTGGTAGTGGTGAGATATGTGGTAGTGGTGAGAGGTGTGATAGATGTGAGAGGTGTGGTAGTGGTGAGAGGTGGGGTAGAAGTGAGAGGTGTGGTAGAAGTGAGAGGTGTGGTAGAAGTGAGAGGTGTGGTAGAGGTGAGAGGTGTGGTAGAAGTAAGAGGTTTGGTGGTGGTTGTGGGAAGAATGATCGGATCGAGAGGTACTGCTGGGATGGTTGAGATAGGGGTAGATGTGGTGCAGGTAGACATAGGTGTGGTGTGGGTAGGGGTAGATGTGGTACAGGTAGACATAGGTGTGGTGTGGGTAGGGGTAGATGTGGTACAGGTAGGCATAGGTGTGGTGTGGGTAGGGGTGAGAGGTGATGTGATGGTTGTGGGTGTAGCAGACTTAGGATTAGTGGTAGGGATAGATTTGATTTGAGTAGGCTTGGAGATAGAATCCTGTATTACGTTGGGAAAGCCGATTGTTGTCGTTATATCCCCTTTGTACACCTCTAAATTAAACCGAATTTGGCCTCCCGAGAACAATTCGTCCTTTGACACCTTTCCAAAATCAAACTTAATAGTAGATAATCGCTTCCTGCCCGCTCTCATGTCAATCCATATACATGAGTTTCCCTTTCGTTTCACATTAAAAACAGCTGGGGAGATCAACTCATAGCTCATCCAATCATCGCCTGCAGGTAGCCATTTCTTCTGTCCCTCCAGACTAGTGTTACGTATATGTTTGAAGGTTCTAAATATTTGTCGCTTCTTTTTCACCTCCATATTATCTGGCAGAGGTGCTGTCCCCTGGTTCACTTTAACAAATATAGTCGATATTTGAACACTCGCGAAAGGTGACCCGTGTTTGTTGGCAGTACCTTCCATTGGGGCAATAGCTAGAAAATTATATATATTAAATTATATATTAAATGGGAGGCAGAGAAAATTATATATATTAAACGATATATTAAATGGGAGGCAGGACTTATATCTCAGATTCTAATATTATCGAACACTAATATTGAACAATAACAACTGTATCTATCCGAAGCCGGTTTCTCTTAAATTACAGGCTATCGCTCGCCAGGAAAGGACATCAAGCTGGTTTTATATACAACTAAGAATTGTTCACGTATAATTTAAATATTTGGTGAGATGTGCTCCACAACGATGAGCACGCAGTGTTTAAGGGGTGGATGGGCCGCTTTTTTGGTAGTAGTAGTAATGTGTGATGATTGTTTATTTTAGTGATGATGGTGGTGGTGATAGTGGTGGTGATTGTGGTAGTGTAGTGTAGTGATGATGATGGTGAATATGATAGTAGCAATGATGATAGTCGTGATTA
Organism: Paralithodes platypus; assembly: GCA_032716605.1. NCBI lineage: Eukaryota > Metazoa > Arthropoda > Malacostraca > Decapoda > Lithodidae > Paralithodes > Paralithodes platypus. The sequence goes on along the minus strand of CM064484.1, from coordinate 28,912,759 downwards.
TGGTAGTAGTTGTAATGGTGGTCATGATCTGTAGTGATGATGGTGATATTAGTAGTGATGAAGGAGGTAGTAGTGGTGATGGTGGTAGTGATGATGAGACAATAGTTTTGAAGATGGTGGTGATTGTGGTAGTGATGTTTATAATAGTGATGATGGTGACTAATAGTGATGATCTTGATAGTAGCAGTGATGATGGTGATAGTAGTAGTGATGATGGTGATAATAGTAGTTGTGATGATGTTGATAGTATAGGTAGTAGGGATAATGGTGACAGTAGTAGTGATGATGGTGACAGTAGTAGTGATGATAGTGATTGTAGTGATGTTGGTCATAGTATTAGTGATGATGGTGATAGTGGTGATGATAGTGATAGTTCCAGTACTAGTGATGATGGTGACATTAGTAGTGATGATGGTGATAGTAATAGTGATGATGGTGATAGTGTCGGTAATAGGGATGATGGTGTGATGATGGTAACAGTACTAGTGATGATGGTGATAGTAGTAGTGATGATGGTGACAGTAGTGATGATGGTGATAGTAATAGTGATGATGGTGATAGTATCGGTAATAGGGATGATGGTGACAGTAGTAGTGATGATGGTGATAGTAGTAGTGATGATGGTGACAGTAGTAGTGATGGTGATAGTAGTAGTGATGATGGTGATAGTAGTAGTGATGATGGTGATAGTAGTAGTGATGATGATAGTAGTGATGATGGTGATAGTTCCAGTACTAGTGATAATGGTGCTAGTAGTAGTGATGATGGTGATAGTAGTAGTGATGATGGTGATAGTAGTAGTGATGATGGTAACAGTAGTAGTGATAATGGTGATAGTAGTAGTGATGATGGTGACAGTAGTAGTGATGATGATAGTAGTGTTGATGGTGATAGTAGTAGTGATGATGGTGACAGTAGTAGTGATGATGGTAACAGTAGTAGTGATGATGATAGTAGTGTTGATGGTGATAGTTCCAGTACTAGTGATAATGGTGATAGTAGTATAGCCCCATTAGTTTTGATATTTTAAGACAATCGCCCCATTAGTTTGGCTATTTTATGACATTTCTCCCCATTTTGTTGCCATATTTAAAACCTTTTGTACCATTTCGGTGTCGAACATGCAATTTAGGAGGAATTGGCCTTCGGTCGGAACATTTTTCTACCGAAAAATGTACACAATTATTCGAAAGTGTGGGGGAGGTGGGGGAAGGTCTTAGGGGTATTTGTTTAAGCTTGATGGAAGTCTAGGGAGCAAAAATAATAAAAACAAATATAAAAAAATAATGGACATCTCCTTTTTCAGGCTTTTGGGGTCCTATTAATGTTTTATATATATAATTATGTTATGAATGTATACAATAGGCATATATTTATACATTCTAAACTACATATACTCTTCCATTGTGTAGGTATTCTATTATGCTCACAACAAATATATACATCGATATACATACAGAACACATACCTTAATACCTAAACAAAATACATAAAATACACATGCAAACATTGCACATCAAAACACATAGACAATACATAATATATGAACAAAATATTTAAAAACATTCATTCAAAAATTCCACATCAAAACACACACACAATACAGCAAATACATATTGCACATACAAAATACATAACTCAGGCATACAACAATCACACATCGAAACACAGAAAATACATAATATACATTGCTGAAAACATACATACAAACATGCATTCTTGTTTTGTTATATATCATGCACACATCACGAAAGACTAACAGAACATTTGGGGAACAACAGATATACTTCCCATGAACACCGTTATTACAAGAAAGACTAACAGAACATTTGGGAACAACAGATATACTTCCCATGAACACCGTTATTACAAGAAAGACTAACAGAACATTTGGGAACAACAGATATACTTCCCATGAACACCGTTATTACAAGAAAGGGATTAATGGATCTGAGGGGATTGATGAGCCCGCGGACAATACCTCATCAATCTACCGTGGAGGCTGCATGTATGAGGCCAGTCCCATCACTCTCCCTGGGCCGCTATACGTCCCGCCTTCAAGGATGTGCTTTCTGACCTTCGAGGGGCGGGGCGTTTCATTCATACCGTCACCAGGGTCATCTTGGTTATCGTTCACCTGTGTCATAATTATAGCTAACGTAGAATCCCACCATATATGAGTAAAGGGGGTGACCTGCTTTTTGTTATTTCTCTCCTTTTCTCTCTTGCTCTGGCTTGTATCCATGCGGCCCCATTCAGCCAACTATTTTAAGACGTTTATCCCCATCTAGGTGTCGATTTCTTCCTGGCGAGCGATAGCGAGCCAGCATTATATGAAGAAATCCGGCTTCGCCGGAGAAATTTGTCTATCGAAAAATGTACAAATTTAGCCTGCTGTCAAACAAAAATAAAAAATATGCTGGCTCGCTAACGCTCACCAGTAAACAATTGACACCTGGATGGGGATAAACGTCTTAAAACAGTAGGCTGAATGGGGCCAAATGGGTACAAGGCAGAGAAAGATAGAAAAGGACAGAACAAAAACCGGTGACACACGAGCGCTTTTTACCTCAACATTTATCCTCAACACTGGTCTAGCAGATTATGAGCTAAACATTTAAAAGATAACTATCCCCTAATTTTATCTACCATCAGTCTAGTTTCCGATACCAGTGCACAATATTCCAGAGATGTTGCCAGAAATGTTTTGATCATCAAATGTTGGCTATAAAAGCTCTCGTGTGATACCGGTTTTAGTCCTATGGTTTACCTAGAACCTCTCCCACTGTATATATATATATATATATATATATATATATATAAAACACTTCTTATAATCCCTCTCACCAT
>CM064484.1:28892409-28904909 GCA_032716605.1 Paralithodes platypus | reverse complement strand
TGTACATTTTTCGATAGAAAAATGTTCTGGCCGAAGGCCGGTTCCTCTTAAAATTGCAGGCCCGCTATCGCTCGCCAATAAATAATCGACACCTAAATGGCACGAAAGGTCTTAAAATTGACAACGAAATGGGGCGAAGGCTGTTAAAATCGCCAAACTAATGGGCGTGAACGTCTTATAATCTAAAATAAGTGGGGCTAAACATGAGGGAGAAGGGGGTCCATAAAAACGGGTTGCCTCCCCATAATGTACTGGAGGTGTGTGTTGTGATTTGGAGTGTATTGTGTAACCAGGGTGATAATTTGGAGTGTATTGTGTAACCAGGGTGATAATTTGGAGTGTATTGTGTAACCAGGGTGATAATTTGGAGTGTATTGTGTAACCAGGGTGATAATTTGGAGTGTATTGTGTAACCAGGGTGATAATTTGGAGTGTATTGTGTAACCAGGGTGATAATTTGGAGTGTATTGTGTAACCAGGGTGATAATTTGGAGTGTATTGTGTAACCAGGGTGATAATTTGGAGTGTATTGTGTAACAGGGTGATAATTTGGAGTGTAGTGTGTAACCAGGGTGATAATTTGGAGTGTATTGTGTAACCAGGGTGATAATTTGGAGTGTATTGTGTAACCAGGGTGATAATTTGGAGTGTATTGTGTAACCAGGGTGATAATTTGGAGTGTATTGTGTAACCAGGGTGATAATTTGGAGTGTATTGTGTAACCAGGGTGATAATTTGGAGTGTATTGTGTAACCAGGGTGATAATTTGGAGTGTAGTGTGTAACCAGGGTGATAATTTGGAGTGTATTGTGTAACCAGGGTGATAATTTGGAGTGTATTGTGTAACCAGGGTGATAATTTGGAGTGTAGTGTGTAACCAGGGTGATAATTTGGAGTGTATTGTGTAACCAGGGTGATAATTTGGAGTGTATTGTGTAACCAGGGTGATAATTTGGAGTGTAGTGTGTAACCAGGGTGATAAACGTGACTTGGTTAAGGGGGGTGACCTGCTTTTGGTTATTTCTGTCCTTTTCTCTCTTTCTCTGGCTTGTATCCATTCGGCCCCATTCAGCCAACTATTTTAAGACGTTTATCCCTATCTAGGTGTCGATTTCTTCCTGGCGAGCGATAGCGAGCCAGCATTATATGAAGAAATCCGGCTTCGCCGGAGAAATTTTTCTATCGAAATATGTACACATTTAGCCTGCTGTCTTAACAAAAATAAAAAATATGCTGGCTCGCTACCGCTCACCAGTAATAAATTGACTCCTGGATGGGGATAAACGTCTTTAAAACAGTAGGCTGAATGGGGCCAAATGGATACAAGCCAGAGAAAGATAGAAAAGGACAGAACAAAAACAGGTCACCCCCCCTTAACCTGTACCAGTAATGATATTGAATGTGTACGGAAAAAAGAAAAAACCCATACACACACTATTGGTGGCGCCATAAATGAGATTAGCAAGATCATCATTTATGTAACAGCAGTATGTATAATTAATCGCTACACATTTATAAATCAGTTCAGCACATATTTGTACAGTGTGTAGAAGTTGGGGTCAATCATTAAGGTCAGTGATAACGGGTGTGTGTTTGGATATATCATACCACACGTCACCATGTAGGCACGTACTGTACACATCACACACACACACACACACACACACACACACACACACATACATACATACACACGCACACAAATCAAAGTTGCACGTTTGTTATACAAGTGTGCACATAAATATGTTGGGTAATTATTGAGTGATAGTTGCTTCCGTTAAAAACGAGTAATTTCGAATAAGTGTGTGTGTGTGTGTGTGTGTGTGTGTGTGTGTGTGTGTGTGTGTGTGTGTGTGTGTGTGTGTGTGTGTGAAATTGTTTACACACACACATGCATGTTCTGTGGGAAACAGTATTTTCTTCCAAGTGTATTCAATTGTATTAAGATATAAGAGATATTATTGTTTGTAATGATATGACAGTATATTTGTTTATACCTATTGTTTACCATATACATATAAGTAATTACCCACGGAACACCTATATGTATGCCATTAACAACAAGTCTTCATAAATAATAGACTCGTTGATATGGTAGTTAACATTACACCCTTCCCTTCACATGGCACTGTCTATTACCCTTGTGTGTACTATAGTCTATTACCCTTGTGTGTACTATAGTCTATTACCCTTGTGTGTACTAGTCTATTACCCTTGTGTGTACTATAGTCTATTACCCTTGTGTGTACTATAGTCTATTAACCTTGTGTGTACTATAGTCTATTACCCTTGTGTGTACTATAGTCTATTACCCTTGTGTGTACTATAGTCTATTACCCTTGTGTGTACTATAGTCTATTACCCTTGTGTGTACTATAGTCTATTACCCTTGTGTGTACTATAGTCTATTACCCTTGTGTGTACTATAGTCTATTACCCTTGTGTGTACTATAGTCTATTACCCTTGTGTGTACTATAGTCTATTACCCTTGTGTGTACTATAGTCTATTAACCTTGTGTGTACTATAGTCTATTACCCTTGTGTGTACTATAGTCTATTACCCTTGTGTGTACTATAGTCTATTAACCTTGTGTGTACTATAGTCTATTACCCTTGTGTGTACTATAGTCTATTACCCTTGTGTGTACTATAGTCTATTACCCTTGTGTGTACTATAGTCTATTACCCTTGTGTGTACTATAGTCTATTACCCTTGTGTGTACTATAGTCTATTACCCTTGTGTGTACTATAGTCTATTACCCTTGTGTGTACTATAGTCTATTACCCTTGTGTGTACTATAGTCTATTACCCTTGTGTGTACTATAGTCTATTACCCTTGTGTGTACTATAGTCTATTACCCTTGTGTGTACTATAGTCTATTACCCTTGTGTGTACTATAGTCTATTACCCTTGTGTGTACTATAGTCTATTACTCGGTACTATAGTCTATTACTCGGTACTATAGTCTATTACTCGGTACTATAGTCTATTACTCGGTACTATAGTATTACCCTTGTGTGTACTATAGTCTATTACCCTTGTGTGTACTATAGTCTATTACCCTTGTGTGTACTATAGTCTATTACCCTTGTGTGTACTATAGTCTATTACCCTTGTGTGTACTATAGTCTATTACCCTTGTGTGTACTATAGTCTATTACCCTTGTGTGTAGTATAGTCTATTACCCTTGTGTGTACTATAGTCTATTACCCTTGTGTGTACTATAGTCTATTACCCTTGTGTGTACTATAGTCTATTAACCTTGTGTGTACTATAGTCTATTACCCTTGTGTGTACTATAGTCTATTAACCTTGTGTGTACTATAGTCTATTAACCTTGTGTGTACTATAGTCTATTAACCTTGTGTGTACTATAGTCTATTACCCTTGTGTGTACTATAGTCTATTAACCTTGTGTGTACTATAGTCTATTCATTACAGTTAGGCAAGAAATCCTTGACCACTAACCTCTATGACTTGAGGGGAGATTTCCACTTACTTGAGGGACTTTTTTCTTGACCCCTTTCTCCCTCATGTCTAGCCCCATTGCTTTTGAAATTTTAAGACGTTTGCCCTATTATTTTGGTGATTTTAAGAATTTCCGCCTCATTCTGTCAATTTTATGACCTTTCGTGCCATTTGGGTGTCGATTTTATCCTAGCGAGCGATAGCGAGCCTGTAATTTAAGAGTAACCAGCCTTCGGCCGGGAAATTTTTCTACCGAAAAATTTACAAATTTTTCTTGAAAGGGGGTCAAGGGGGTGAAATTTTAAGATTGCTGGAGGAGTAGGAAACAAACTAAAAACCTCCCCTTAACAAGGACTAGAGTATTCGAGCTACTTTTTCTACCATTTAGGAAGAATCCGCCAATAAATAGGTGTGAAAATGGACAGCCTATTTTATCCAGCCCTTTTTTAAAGTTACAGATATAAGGGTCAGTATTTCTAGCCTAAAGTATACTGAATAGACCGTTAGCTATACTATCGTGTCTGATTACTGTAGTGGTTAAGGGAACCCACCTCGCTTTTCTTCTCTTTCTCTCCCTCTCCCTTTGGCTTGTATCCATTCGGCCCCATTTAGCCTACTGTTTTAAAACGTTTACCCCCATCCAGGTGTCAATATTTTCCTGGCGAGCGGTAGCGAGCCAGCATATATATATATTTGTTTTGACAGCAAGCTAAATATTCTAAATTTTTCGATAGAAAAATTTCTCCGGCGAAGCCGGATTTCTCCATACAATGCTGGCTCGCTATCGCTCGCCAGGAATAAATCGACACCTGGATGGGGATAAACGTCTTAAAGCAGTTGGCTGAATGGGGCCGAATGGATACAAGCCAGGGAAAGAGAGAAAAGGAGAGAAAGATAAAAAAAAAACCCGGTGACCCTCCTTAATGTAGGGACTATGATATAACAAGTTAGTCTTTGTGGTGCCTACTCCTGTGAGACTCCATAACCTGTCACGGTATTGTAGGTGTTGAGGATGACTGATGGTGAGGTGTCAGTTTGTGTGAGAGGGTACGAACGTGACCCACACAACCCTCACAACGGATGGTCAGAGAGAGAGAAGGAGAGTGAGAGTGAGAGTGAGAGAGAGAGACTAACTGACTGACGGATATGGTAATGCTTCTCGTCTATCTCGCTTCACCTTGTTTCTTTCCAGCCACGTACACTCTCCATCAAACATACCAGTGTCCATGTATCTTACCTTCGGTGCTATCCCCTCTACCTTGTTCCTGTCCAACCCTGAAATAGTTCTTCCTAACATGTCATTCATCAACAATATCACTGTTTACTACCACTCTCTTCTGTTCCATCTCCTGTTCATTGTTCCTGTCCAACTACAGAAACAGTTTCGACTATCCTCTATCAACCATACCACTGTACCTCTACCACTATCTTCCGTTCACCTCCTTTAAGGGGAGATGGGTCGTTTTTCTGGTCGCCCTTCTTCCTCATGTTTAGCCCCATTAGTTTTTAGATTTTAAGACGTTCGGCCCATTAATTTGGCGATTTCAAGACCTTTCACCCCATTTCTTTGTCAATATTAAGACCTTTCGTGCCATTTCGGTGTTGATTTTTTCCTGGCGAGCGAGAGCGAACCTGTAATTTTAGAAGGAACTGGCCTTAGGCCGGGACATTTTTTTTTTATACCGAAAAATTTACAAATGTATCTTGAATGGGGGTCTTGGAAGTGTTTTTTAAGCTTGATGGAGATCTAGCGCAGACACTATAACATATACAAATAAATACATAAATAGACAAACAAAAATAGCCACTACCCCTTTAATATTATCCCTTCCAACCCCAATAACAGTTCCTTCCATCCTTCACCAACCATACCACTGTCCTATACTACTATCTTCTGTTCACCTCCTGTAATGTTTCCCTTCCAAACCTAGAGACAATTCCCCCTAGCCCTCATCAACCATACTACTATCTATATCTATCTATTTACTCAGGCCCATTCCCCATTTTTTTTCTATTTTTTCAAATTTTGTTTTTTTTTTTTTTTTTTTTGTCTGGGGGTGGCCGACTCGAGACAGAACCATACTGCTACCCACGTATTATTTTGTTCCTACCCAATCCTAGAAGAGCTCTTTCCATGCCTATATAGACATACTGTACACCTCTTGAGTTCTTCCTACCCTCCATCAACCATACCACTATCAACAATCACTATCTGTTGTTCCATCTCCTGTTCATTGTTCCTGTCCAACCCTAGTAACAGTTCCGTCTATCCTCCACCAACCATACCACTGTTCACTACCACTATCTTCTATTAACCTCCTGTAGCTTTTTTCCTTCCAACCCCAGTAACAGTCCCCTTCTATCCTCCATCAACCATACCACTGTCCTCTACCACTATCTTCTATTCCATCTCCTTTACATTGTTCCTGGTCAACCCCAGTAACAATTCCTTCTATCTTCCACCAACCATACCACTCAAAACAATCACTATCTTCTGTTTTATCTCCTGTTCATTGTTCCTGTCCAACCCAATCCTTCCATCAACCATACCACTATCTTCTTGTTCCATCTCTTACACCTTGTCCCTGCCCAGCCCCTCAAACGGCCCCTCCTAACCTTTGTCATCAGGGAAGAATTGGGTGAGGGAGAATCTGTCAAGAGGGGGTAGCGGGATTGGAGTGACTGACGTGTTAATAGAGAGGGAGTACATTTTTAGGGGGTAGTTTTTTTTTATCTATATATTTATTTATGAATATTTTTTTTAGTGTTTTTTTTTTTTTTTTGGTCTATATATTTATTTGTGAATTATTTGTTTTAGTTTCCTCGCTAGTCCTCCATCAAGCTTAAAAAAATACCCCCTAGATCCCCTTTCTATATTAATTTATAATTATTCGGTAGAAAAATGTCCAGGCCGAAGGCCAGTACCTTCTAAAATTACAGGCTCACTATCGCTCGCCAGGAAAAAAAATTACACCTAAATGCCACGGATGGTCTTAATATTGACAAAGAAATGAGGCGAAAGGTCTCAAAATCGCCAAACTGACTGAGCTTGACTAGTTGAGAGAGAGAGAGCGAGAGCGAGCACTGAATGGAAGAGATGAATATCAAGTGAAGGGACTGGGATGAATCAAGGAATGTTGAAACTAGCACCGGTAGTCCTTGGGAGTGTTGTAAGGGCGGGTGGACGGACGCGTGTGAACCACTATATATATGATACACACACACACACACACACACACACACACACACACACACACACACACACACACACACACACACACACACACACACACACACACACACACACACTAACACACACACACACACACACACACACACACACACACACACACACACTAACACACACAGGAATTAAATATGAAAACTTGATTAATGAAGATTATGTGTTTCTTAACCCTTTCAAGCTCCAATACGCGTTTCTGTTCTGTTTCTGGCTACTATTAGACGATTTTATTCAGATTAGTAACGGTATATGGAAGTCAAAGGGTTGATTGAGATAGTATTTACCCTTGTAATACCCACAGATACTGTACTTCCTAAGCTGCATAAAATCGTCTGATAATAGCCAAAATAAACTGCTAAAACGCGTCAGAGCTTCAAAGGGTTAATCTGTTTCAAGTAAGCCATGTCCGAGAATAACTAATGAGAAAATAAGCCAATATTATGACGATGAACGCATTTTTGTTGTAATTATGTACGCAACCAGTTATTACGTTTTGCTCTCTTGTTATAATTGTGTTTATAATTGTATTGTTTATGTATGCGTATTATCATGTTTGAGAGAATGTATAACAAAATACACATGTCATTCAACAACTATGTTCCCCAGAGTGTTGGGGCTTGTACGGCATGGCAAAAAATGATATGACAAAAAATGCCAATACTGCGACACCAACACCATGACACCAACACCTCCATTAGCAAAGGTTAATCCTGACCTGAATACAATACATTAAATCATAGTAGGTTTAAGGGAGCCCACCTCGCTTTTTTTCTCTTTCTCTCTCTCTCTCTTTGGCTTGTATCCATTCGGCCCCATTCAGCCTTACTGTTTTAAGACGTTTATCCCCATCCAGGTGTCAATATTTTCCTGGCGAGCGGTAGCGAGCCAGCATATATATATATATATATATATATATATATATATATATATATATATATATATATATATTTGTTTTGACAGCAAGCTAAATTTGTACATTTTTCGATAGAAACATGTCTCCGGCGAAGCCGGATTTCTCCATACAATGCTGGCTCGCTCTCGCTCGCCAGAAAGAAATTGACACCTGCTGGATGGGGATAAACGTCTTAAAACAGTTGGCTGAATGGGACCGAATGGATACAAGCCAGGGAAAGAGAGAAAAGGAGAGAAAGATAAAAAAAAAACAAAAAAAAAAACGGTGACCTCCCTTGAAAAAATTGATCAAAAAGCGTTTTTTAATGAAGGGGTTAATATTAGAGTTTTGATGTCACATAATTTGTACTTGGTGCTGTACAGTCACAGTCATAATTAGTGGCTTTGTATTTTCAAAGCTATCTTACTGAATCAAATCTATGAACAATTCACCTAGTGTTCTGAGTTAAGCAGTTCAGAGGCTCAAAATGCGTCAGAATTAATGACCGTGATTTTATATATACCCGGTATATATATATATACCGGTATATATATATACAATAACAGATGACCGAGTATTAACCCAGCATCTGTTGCCTCAAATATAATACACATGACTTACTTGCCCTAGCAAATTATCATGCCACACTTTGTATATGATAATGCGTTGTTGTGTCCCCCCCCCCCCCCCCTCCCCAGTCTCAATATGTGTTCTGAGGATCTTCTTAACCAACCGTCTGTACTTGACAAGGCTGGCTGATCCGGATTAGTATGGTGGCAGGAGACATTTATAAATGCATGAAGATGTTTCCGAAACTCAAATATACTGAACATAGCTTAATTTAACGTAACCTTATTTGTGTGAACCTATGTAAACCTTTGCGATTATTTGTGTGAACCTATGTAAACCTTTGCGATTATTTGTGTGAACCTATGTAAACCTTTGCGATTAACTCCCAACTCATAATCATCATCATCAATACACCAAGACATGATGAAATGGGATTTTCCTTCAATCTTGCTTTTTAGAAAAAACTAGCAAAACTTTTTAGATTTTTTTTTTCCCTTGAAGCAAGCTGAATATATGAAGACTTCTAAAATTATGGAAATATACAAACAAAAAGTATTGTTCCTTAAAACATGCACTTGCTAATCTCGCTGTGCTAAGCATAAGTACGCCATGGTCAGTCTCAGCACCTTGGTTATTATAAGTCTACGGACATCACGATCCACAGAGCTTGTGATAGAAATTATGGCTCTTGGGATGGAGGATAAATGATAATATAATGTTAGTCAAACATAAATTGGAAAATATCAAGTATGCGTATGTTAACTTTTGTATGTGAGATGGACGATGATGCCACTCCTGGATATTGCAAGGGGGAAATAAGAATCTAAAATATGTCGTGCTTGATCTAAACAAACTGTAAGAGACATTGGCAATAAGATGGTCTTCCTCATTTGGTGTGTACATTTCCAAGTTTGTTTTATCATATTATTTATTATCCACCAAATTAAATTTTTGCCAAAGAATTTGAGACTTTACCGCCATGTTTTTTAAACCTCACTAAAACGATTTCCTAAACTTTTATCATCAAATTTAGCACCAAAAAAAAAAAAAAAAAAAAAAATATATATATATATATATATTTGTTTTAAACTGATTGATATATTGTTCTTTATCAAAAATTACACTTGGTCCTTTATCTTAGTTCGACATAGTATTGGTAGTACCCTTACCACATGTTGAAATATACGGATGAGTATCTGTCAGTTGATGTCTCCACCTGATGTCATTGAAGTATACCCTAACAGACGTCAGAAGTAAGTTAAAGAAGTATGTCAACGACCATAAAGTTAGGAGGGTGAGAAGTTAGATAGCATCGATAGTAACACAGCACGAACTGGGACATTAACAACTTACCTTAGCGCACCTGGTCGGAGGAACTGGTGGGTAGGTAGGGCAGGAGGTGGAGGGGTATACCGGGGTCCCTGGGGTATACTACTAAGGAGGGCAAGGAATCTGCTGCCCGGTATGCTGAACACTGCTATATTCCGTTCGTATATCACCGTCACTATACCCCACCTTCACAAACTCTTAAATAACATCCGAATGGCACTCCTAATCTAGCACAGTTTGTCGTCACGGGTGTATTTGGGTGGGGGGATTAATTTAGGTTTCTGGAGAGCGAGTGGTACAGGCCTCCTCACGCCACCGCGGCCAAAGCCAAACTGACGGGATTTTTCGGACTTCCTACCTGTGGCCCCCGCGTACAGGTAACACGGGTCGGAAGGGGGGCGTGAAATATGTACCCCCCTTTACCCCCCCCCCCCCTTCCTCCTCTTAAACCAGACTCGCAGTAAACATAACATAACATAAACAACAGTACATGCAACTTCATTTTGTAATTAGTGTATACTACAATCACAAACCAGTTATACATTTTATATGATTCAAAGTTAACCCCTTAAGGATTATGATGCATTTTAACAATATATTCTGGCTATCATTAAATTATTTCATTCAGTTTAGGAAGGAATTGTGGGAGTCGGAAGGATGATGTAGATGGTTTTACCCCTTTGACTGCTAGAGGGCCTTCCAAAACTGAATTATATCGTCTTATGATAACCATAATAAACTGTTTTAAACGCGCCATAATCCTCAAGGGGTTAATTATGCATTTTATGTTCAAATTACATAATATTGTGAATTCGTAATGATATGCAAAATGCATAATTTGCGTATTAACCATATTCCAATTACATCTAAAGCCCTCTGGATCCCGTGGTGGTACTAAGTGGAAAGATACAAACAAAAACATCTTGGAGATTACTGTTTTGAGGCAATATCATCACTGTTTGTCTGGCAATTCACGATGTAGGCAAATTTAATTGGGAACGTGAATATTCAGTCATCTTTAGTACCGTACCTCATTCTATGACAATTCTCACACTGTCACACATATATATATATATGTGTGATTAAAGTTAAAGATTGATTAATTATGTTTTACATGTATACATATATACGAAACCGGCACTGCCGACAAAAGCTATGAACTGCAATTTATTTTTTACTTCTATTAACAGAGCAGTCTCAATTAAAAGTTTGTCAGAGTTATTGTGGTGGTACAGCCGTCTTTGGTAATTGTGGTGGTACAGCTGTCTTTGGTAATTATTGTACTTCTGCATATATTTGTTTAGTATAATAAATCCATAATTACATGACAATGACAATGAAAGTTTCGGAGGTCTCACCTTTTCATCGGTACATCAAATTTTTTTATAAAAAAAAACAAAAAATTCCAGCTGATGGTAAATTGAATCCTTTAGCATCAGATTTCATGATTCTTACTGGACAAATCTGATACTGCTATGTCTGTGAGTCATATTATTGCCAAGTGTTCATAATTAGCAACCTATTTCGCCACAAAATCATGATAATAAAGTAGTAATCAGAATGGAGAGATGGCAATTTAGTATCAGCTGGACAAAAATGGACTATAACGAAATTTGATGTACCGATGAAAAGGTGAGACCATAGTGAATTGCTCTGTATCAATGATATTTCGTCGCATGAGCACAAAATCGGCTAATGTGATTTGTATATTAGTATTTTGATTGTATTTGTATTAATTGCAATAATATATCCGTACTATGTAATGTAACAGTTCTTGTAAATGTACATGCTGCAGGAGGTTTAAATGCGAGATGTAAGAAACTGCCGAAATCACCCAGCTCTTCCTTTGTTTTTCTTTTTTTTCTTTGATGGTTTCTTGGAATAAAGCTGAATTCCTGAAGTTTCGGGATTATTTTGCATCGCTATCGGCAAGTTTGCGTTGTTATCAGCAACAATAATAAAGATACAATATTTTGGTGGCTTAACTCCGACAAAAGTTTAATATAGAAGTTACAAGATTAGTACTATCGAAACAAACAAATCCTGATACAAGTGTTTCTACAGAGACTCACGATCTCTCTTATTCTAATTTTTTCGGTCAAATCTGGTCTGACAGCTTCAGAATTAATGTATATTTTTATAATTCATCCACCAGTCTAGGTACAGTCGCGATCATTAATTCTGACACACATTGGAGCCTTAAAAAGGATGTGATGGGTTGTCTGGCCCCCTTCTCCCTCGTGTTTAGCCCCATTGCTTTGTTTTCATGGAGGTAAGATCTTACCTCCATGGGTTTTTTTGTTTAGGTGTTAAGACGTTCGGCCCATTAGTTTGGCGAATTTAAGACTTTGCCCCCCCCCCCCCATTTCTTTGTCAATATTAAGACCTTTCGTGCCATTTAGGTGTCGATTTTTTCCTGGCGAGCGATAGCGAGCCTATAAATTTAAGAGTACCCGACCTTCGGCCGGGACAATTTTCTACCGAAACATTTACAAATTTATCTTGAAGGGGGTCCAGGGTTTTTTGTTTACAGGTTGATAGGGGTCTAGGGAGGACACTAGAACATAGTAAAAAGATATAATAAGTAAATGTATACGCCCATATCCCTTTAATAATGGTAGATGAAAGGTGCCGAGTGTGTGTGTGTGTGGGGGGGGGGGGGGGGGGGGGGGGGGGTGATTGATCCTCAGTTCCCCTTTAACCTTTTCGGTAAGGATGTTGTCTATTTTTTCTTTCATTCAGATCTGACTCACATTAGATGATTTTATGCAGTTGAGGAAGGACCTGTGGGAGTCAAAAGGTTCATTGGAGTATTTTTTTGTAAGAGAGAGAGAGAGAGAGAGAGAGAGAGAGAGAGAGAGAGAGAGAGAGAGAGAGAGACACAGACAGAGAGAGAGAGAGAGAGAGTAACAAAACAAAACAAAATAGTTACGAGTATTAATTCGAACATACATCAAATATTTCAATAATATGACATTAACCCTTTCAAGAC